>JAJOOR010021619.1:0-22641 GCA_036250505.1 Solanum acaule | reverse complement strand
TCTTTTTTCAATGTTTTTGCCCAGCTCGTAATCTCCATTGGTGCATTAATAGTTAAAGTCATTGGTATCGCCTTCTTGTCATCATTCTGAAAATCAGCAGGCAATTTCCCAGCATCAAGATTAAATTGAGAATTTGTTGAATCTTTAGGTTTTTTAGAAATCGCGGTATATTTCCCATGTCCAATTTCATGATTCTTGAAATTAAGAGTCACTATTCCATTATCACCTTTACCAAAAGAAGCCTCCATTCTCTCATTAATGTTAACCATTTTCAAATCGATCTCAAATTGAGGGACTGGATGACTCTTATTCTTTTGTCCATTTGAAGGTTGCGTAACGTTTTTGAAATGAACATTAATAATTGAAAATTCAGGAGATTTAGGTGTGTACATTGTGTGAACAATCAACACGATGATTCCAATCGCAATACCTATAAGTAATAACGCTGAAAATATCCAACAACAACATGTACATTTCCTTTTCTTTTGAGTCTCTGGTTGTCGATGATTTTCAACAATTTTGGCATTTTCAGGAGGAGGGACACGATAAACTTGATCACGAGGGATTTGAACAACGTAGGTATGATCTTGTGAACGAGCCGGTGTTAGAGAGAGGCGAAGCGATATGGCTGATGAAAGGAGATTTCTGGCTTTGCCGCCGGCTGCAGGTGGTGACCGCTCCTCCATGCCAGAATGAGGAGCGGTGGATGTTAAGGGAATTAGAGGAGACACTAACGTAGGGGGGAAATGATGGGAATGAGATTATTTGGAGTTGGCCATAATTGCCAATCTAATTGTTGATTGACAAAGTTTGGTTTTTATGAATTTTGGCACAACATTTAGATACCAATTACTTTCTATGGTGAGTTATGAATGAAAATAGTAACAGAAAACAAATCAGTAATTTTTTTTATTAAACTTACACGGATTAATATATTTTATTAACGCAATATATAGATGGAGAACACATTTGTTCGTTAACATATTATGACAATCATTTGTTTACTATACTCTTGATTTAACCTACTAGAGCATCAAGATCATTCAATAACATTTTCATTATTATGAACATTACCGAGCATAATCACTATTACTACTTCCGAAATCAATACAAATAGACTACTTTAAATTAATTTCTCAATTGACTCTAGTCTTTAAACCCTATGTAATTTCCAAACATCTCATTCATTTTTATAATTTTAAAGTTAAATTATTAAATCACAACACATAATAATTGCAATACGCTATAATATTCTGCTTAGAGCATTTTTAAAGTCAACACTTGCATTCCCGATCCTGTAGGCTCTTTAAATATGTTGTCCCTCCTAACTCAACAATGTAGAACATGTCACAAATCAAGTTTAAGAGGAATTATACCATAACTTACCTCAAAGATGAGTGGCTACCCAATCCCATGCGGCTTCGCTTCTGTTTGATGGTTCAACGACTTGGTAGAGAATCCAAAAACAGACTTTGGATAGATTTGCAAGGATTATTCATCTTTTCCCCCCTCTCTTAAGCCTTTTTCTCTCATAGTAAGTCCTACAACGACCTTAGAAGAAATCTTATCGAAAATAGAATAAAACTCTTAAAATCCACATAAGAAAATAAAATAAAATTTCAATTTAGCGAGTCTTCGCTATAGGGAGGGTCTTGACTATAGCGAGGCCCTTTTGCTATAGCAAAGATCGTTGGCCAGTACGAAAAAAATTTCATTGAAGCCAAATATTTAAAATATTCAAATTTTTGTTGCATTTTTCAAGTAACAACAGAACAAATCATTACAATTTCAAACTTCAAATTTTTTCAGGAAACTATATAGTATAATATATCATGAAGTTTGAGAATTTATCAGTCCAAACTTCAAATTTTTTCTGGAGTTTGAGTAAATCATAGTACAAGAGTTACTAGATCCAAATATATTTCGTAGTTTTACTTTATACGTTTTGTTTTTAAATTTCACTTTTATAAATTTTAGTTCTTGATACTATCCCTAAATTTCAAGTTTATTTTATTTGAACTAGTCATCAAGCTTCGTAAACAAGCACTTGGGAGATAACTTATGTTACGTTTGTGGAAAGTTTTGCTCATTTTAGCATGACATATATGAGGCAAAAAGCCATTCATATGTTTGAATTTAGGTCTTAGGCCTAACTCATGCCCTAAAAGTTAGCTCGATGGGAGAAGGATCACCCAAACCTTGTAAGGAGTTCATCCAACTCATTAAACCATCAATGTGAGACTTTTTGTTATTCTTTAACACTCCACCTCACACCCAATGCTTAGCATCTGATGTGTGAGTAATTTCTTATTTTGGGGGGCCCAACATTGGATAATGTGGGACTTTTTGTTATTCTTTAACACTACACCTTGCGCCCAATACTTAGCATCTGGTGTGTGAGAAACTTTTTATTTTGGCCCCCCCAACATTGGGTAATGTGAGATCTTTTGTTATTCTTTTAACACCCCACCTCACACTCCTTTTGTTATTCTTTAACACCCACTTCACGCCCAGTGTTTAGCATCTAGTGTGTGAGCAACTTTTGATTTTGGGTGCCCCAACATTGGGTAATGTGAGACTTTTTGTTATTCTTTTAACACCCCACCTCACGCCCAGTGCTTAGCATTAGGTGCGGGGACAATTTTTGATTTTGGGGGCCCAACATTGGGTGAGATGAGTTCTGCTCTGATACCATGTGAAATTAAGTCTTACACCTAACTCACACTCCAAAAGATAGCTCAAAGGGAGGATGATTACCCAAACCTTATAAGGAGTCCATCCATCTCATTAACCATCAATGTGAGACTCTTTGTTATTCTTTAACACCCCACCTCAAGCTTAGTGCTTAGCATCTAGTGCGTGAGCAATTTTTAATTTTGGGGCCCCCAACATTGGGTAATGTGGGACGTTTTGTTATTCTTTAACACCCCACCTCACACTTAGTGCTTAGCATCTGATGTGTGGACAATTTTTGATTTTGGGGCCCCAACATTGGGTAATGTGGAATTTTTTGTTAATCTTTAACAACTCACCTCACACCTAGTGCTTATGCGTGAGCAATTTTATTTTTTTTGGGGGGTGGGAGTGGGTTTGGGGGGGCGGGGGGGGGGGGCAACATTGGGTAAGATGGATCCTGCCTCGCTACCATGTGAAATTAAGTCTTGGGCCTAACTCACACCTTAAAAGTTTGCTCAAAGGAAGGAGGATTGCCCAAACCTTATAAGGAGTCTATCCATTTCATTAACCATCAATGTGAGACTTTTTTCTATTCTATAATATAACAATATGATTCACATTGATCAATGTATAAATGATTTGCTATTTTGCTTAGATTATAATGTGGAGAGCCTTGTAATATTACCTTTAAGTAATAATGTCGTTATCATTTTAATTAAATAATTGATATCTTGTTTAATTTAATGTGTAGCTCTTTTATCATTAACTTACGACCTACAGGCTACAAGTGTTGAACTATCCAAGATGATATTCATAGATAAATACGTTCTATTTAAAATTTCGTAAAACTAAATTTGTCTGCAAAAATCAAGAAAATACTCCTAACTTTCAACTTCCCTGAAATATTTTGGAGCTTGAAGTTGGCCTCTACTGCTTTCAAATTTTTTTTATAGCTGGATACTTACACACTTTGATATCTACACATTCTATTATTTAACAACAATGTATTCATATGTATATTATATTGGTGTATTCATTTTTTGTTCAACAACAATGTATTCATTTTTTAAATTGTTGTGTTCAAATACTCAATTGTTATACTTTACCTTGTTTGATATATTAATATATTAAGTTTTTATAAATACTTGTATCCTTGATATATTAATATTTTAAGTTTTATAAATAGAGATATCAATTTGAATTCAAAGTATTCATATGCTAACTGTACAATTAATACATTTTCCTTATTTAGTTCATTGTAATTAAAATTGTTTCAGTATATAAATAGAAAAAGAAAAAGCACATTCAAAAATATAGCTAGAAAAAGACATAAATTGTAGTCATTTTTTGTAAATAAAACATACTTATAGCTATTGAACTTTAATAACCTTATAAATATAGTCATTTTTGTAAGTAGCTCTAGATATTTAATAACTTTCCTATTTAATATTTAATAACTTATATATAATTAACTTTGCTATTTATTGTGTAGTTATGTCCATATAACATTAAAAAAAAAAAAAAAAACTATAGCTATTTATTTTAAATGCCTATTGATATTTGTCATATTTTGTAGTTTTTCCTTTTTCAATCCCGACCAATTCACATGTCTTCCTCTAAATACAATTCAAAATTTTAGATATGAACTTCTCTCAGTAGCTCAATTCTTTTAATATATTATTCACTCAAAATGATTCATATTTTCCTCCTTTATTTTCTTCAATAGCGAATGACAGCAAAATTGAAATTTGAAATCTTTAATTGAAAGTTATGCTCTAAATTCTAAGGGCAAAGAATAGTTAATCAAAGTTCAACAAATCTAGCCATTCCAATATATGTCTTTGAATCCCAAGTCTTCAGTTCCAAATACATGGTGAATTCAAACTAGTTAGGTTTATTACATAAATTATATGCATCATGCTATGGTACAATCGAATTTCATTTTAATCCGAAAAGAAATAACTTTAAAAATTACTTATTATTAACTACTCATATTTAAATTTTGCATGTAATAATTTTGTCTATAGAATACGTGCCGATAAAAGTGAATCCAATACATAACACTATACCAAAAGGAATATTTAGTAGCAACAAACAAAAATTAGTGGTAATATTTATTGTCGTAAAATATTTAACGGTAATAAATTAATGTCATTCTATCTAAAATTGTTGAAGCATTTATTGATATTTATATAAAGTATTGATTATATACCATATATATTATTCTTACTAAACATAATATAATGGTAACTATATTATCACCACTAAATAGTTGCTACAAAAAATTTAATTGTTGTATGTAAGTTCTTTATTTCCATATATAATATTATTTTTTTTCTCTTTACATCGAATGTACGTACCAACTACCAAATTAACATTTAGTTTCTCATCTACTTTCTGACACTTCACTATATCTATGTCTATCATTGTGTCACACTGAAAAAGACTTCTTCTTATTTTATTTAAATTATCAATCTTTCGATCAGTGCAAAACAACCAAGTGTCCAAAAATTAAATTTTTTTAGTTGATTGGTGATGACCCTTTGAAACAACAAGGCTGGTGCTAAAATACCATTGTTGTATATAAGTATACTTTTTATCTTAAAAATTTATATTTATTTTTTCAAAACATTATACTCAATAAATAATATAACATACATACAATAATTTGTTTTATTATATAGATTTATTGTCAATTAATAAGATACACAGTACACACGTACAAAAACACCTATAGTTTACCAAGGATATGAAAAAGGAAAAAATAGTGGAGTACTACACATCACGTTCACACCCTATATATAATATGCCCCCCCACAAACATTGATGTGATTTATATAGATGATTACTACACCCATTACACAAAGAGTTAAACGAAAAATCGCCATGGGAGTAGCAGCAGCTCACTTCAATCGTTTCTGGTTCCTTCTTTTCATTCTCTATTTCTCCATCTCCCTCTCCTCCATTTCTGGATCCGTAAGTTATCTATCTAAAATTAGCAGAGAATTGTCTCTAATTTATCGTTAAATTGGTTAAAGCTAACGAAACTTTTTGATAATCTATATATGGCTAATACATACTGATATAGTTTCTGAATTTTCTATATTTTGTGTAAATGCAGGAAGAGGATTGTGTTTACACTGCATACATCCGAACTGGATCAATCATAAAAGGTGGAACCGATTCGATCATCAGTTTAACTCTCTACGATACATACGGGTACGGTATTCGAATAAAAAACCTGGAAGCTTGGGGTGGGCTTATGGGCCCGGGTTACAACTATTTTGAGAGAGGAAATTTGGATATCTTCAGTGGTCGAGGTTCATGTTTGACGGCGCCGATCTGTAAAATGAACATGACTTCCGATGGAACGGGTTCAGGTCATGGATGGTACTGTAACTATGTTGAGGTCACCGTCGCCGGAGTCCATAAGCAATGCACCCAACAGCATTTCGAAGTGGAACAGTGGCTTGCGACTGATGCGTCGCCTTATCAGCTGACTGCCATTAGAGATCTATGTAAGAAGAAGACCAAGATCGATGAGCGTCGGCCGGTTAACGAAATTCAATCTACTCCACAAGTTTCTGTGATTTAAATCTACGGTTACAAGGCTTTATCGGGCCGGCCCAGGACATTTTCCTGTTTTATCCTTGTCAGTGTGAAATTTATCAGGGACAAGAATGGTATTTGATGAAATGTAATTGTTGTAGTGTGATTATTGTATGGTGGAATAATAAAGTAGACTTTTTTAACTTTGTGAATTACGTTGTATTGCTTTTACATTTCTATAATTATTTGTTTTTATTGTGTGTCGCTTATAGTATTAGCTTTAGGAATCATTTGGTATAGTATATTACCAAATTAGTACATATATTAATATATTTTTTCATCATATATATAACTAATGCAATCTATTGTGTATTACTAATATATGAAAATCTATATTATTAGTAATGCAACGAGATTTTAATCCTTTTTAGTTAATTAGTTGTTATGTTTTTTTACTATCATTTTTTTTCATGCCTATTTTGATTTGATCTTATGTCAAAATTCAAGAGTTCTCTTTCGGAAATAATTTCTCTATTTCCACAAATTAGAGATAAAAATATGTGTACATTATATTATGTCCATATTCTACGTACTTGTGAGATTTTACCGAATATGTTGTTGTTGTATATCTCCCACAGGGGCTATATTTTCCAAAAATAATGATTTGTCCCATCCGTTATTTTCAGATCTATTTATTATTATGTAGACAAATGAAGATATCTATGAAAAAAGATATAAAATTAAAAATGAACTTGTGAAAAATAAATGGAATATTATGTGAAAAAATATAAGAAAAGGAAGTAGGTCGAATTAGCCAATTAGGTCACCAACAGTGTTCACACAAAGCTATAGTAATATCTGATATTTCTTTTTAGCAAAAAAAAAATAATCTGATATTTTAAATTTCAATGTGAGCTTCGGACACTTTACGAAAAAAAAAGTCTAGTAGAATATCCGAGCTGAAAATTCATCACAACTTTACGAATATGAAGGGACCAAATTTAGAACCCACGAGAATATACCTTTCCACTGCTCCATTTTCAAGATATTTCCACATTAAAATATTACTTGACAAAGACAGAAACAATTATCAATGAATTAGTCCATTCGTCTCAAAATATTTTTTATTAAGTTATTTGATTTTCATAAGCATAAATTTTAATAATATTCTGTAATTAGTTTATGTATGCGTGTTTTAATATTCTCTGAATAATCATGTAAAGTGAAAATTAACCAAATGGATAATCGATAAACTTTCTTAATTTTTCAAACTTATTACTGGGTCAAATAATTGCTTACCGACATTCAAAAAAGGACAACAAAGAAATTATGTGAGATTTTTTTGGATGATTTATCGATGTATTTTATCAATGGTAAACAAACAAGTGGCCGCTTCACACGTTGTTGGTCTGAAAAATAGAAAATGTCAGCTGAAAATGGGAGTACCCCTTCAAACACGCAATTAGAGAACCTTTCATATTTTATTTTGATAAGAATTTATGAAAAAACAAATTTCTTTGATGAGATGTTTGCTCGCTGATAATTTCGACATATATACTCCCTCCGTAAACTTTAAATTGTCATCTTTCGCTTTTCAAAAGTTTATTTGACTAATTTAAAGTGAAATTGGATTTTATTAATTTGATATTTTAAACAAAAAATTTAGATATTCGAAAACTATACAAAAAGTACTATAAATTACAATTTTTGCATATAAACATGATAAAAAAATGCATCGTAAAATGTTAGTCAAAGTTCTTATCGTTTGATTCTAAAAAAAGAAATCATGACAATTAAAAGTAGACGAAGGGAGTAGTGTCCTAGTTGCAGTTCTAAAAAATTTATCAAAAAAATGGAATTTTGGTTTACTGCTAATTTTAATAATTATTCCAACTATCACTAAATTAGACTTCAAATTATTGCTATCAATGAAGAGAGGAGGTTTTCAGTTTCCCATTTCATGAAATTATTTTATTCTATTTCATAAACAAACAACTTACAAGAGACGATAGGAGGTTGGTGTAGTGACTAATTAGATTTCAGGGGCTGGTACAACTACCTCTAGAGTATTATTTTTATCAATAAGTTATAATGAAATTTTGATAGTGGAAAGATGATACTTATTTTTTATTTGAAAAATAATCTGTGTCATAGTTTAATAAAGGGAAAATGGACAAATATACCCCAAAACTATTGTAAATGGTATGCAGATACCCTTCGTCATACTTTTGGGACATTGATGCCCCTACAGTCCAAAAATTAGAGCATATATACCCTTTATACTAACGGACATACACGTTTCATAATCTTATCCGCCAATTAAATATCGGATCGACGGATAAGATTGTGCCACGTGAAGGGCATATATGCTCTAATTTTTAGACGGCAAGGGCATCAATGTCCCAATAGTATGACGAAGGGTATCTGCATACCATTTACGATAGTTCGAGGATATATTTGTCCTTTTTTCCTTTAATAAATTTTACTAAATTATAGTAGTGTAAAACATACGTTAAGAACAATTAATCCAAATGAAAGTATTGTAAATTCACAAAGGAATCAAAAATAAGTTAGAGACAACCTGCGAGGTGATTCCACGATTGAACTTTAAGGATGAATATGCAAACATGGTGTGCTTGAGTGTGCAAAAATTCAACAGATCGATAAATCGAATCGAAAAAATGTTATTTGTTTATCACTATTGGATTAACGGATTTTTAATGGTTTTATAAAAAAAAATTATCGGGTTATCAATTCAGTTTTATTTTTTAATATTGGATATTGGATAAACCAATAACCCATTAAGACGGTAGCTGATTTACTACTTTACCCCTAGATAAATAGTAAGTAAATATTAATCTCAGTACCTTACTAAATATTGTCTTTGCCCTTTAGCCTTCAATTCACACTTCACAATGACTTTGTGTTCACAACTACACATGAGTTGCATATGTATAAGACAATTGTCCCTTAGTTATGTTTACTAGTTAGTTAGTTAACTAATTAAGGGTAATTAGTGGTATTTAGAGGTAGTTATAGATTAGCCGCTTAGTCTATAAATATAGTTGTACAGATATAGTTACATCAGAAGGTATTTTCTCTATTTCTCTTCGTCTCAATATGGTATTAGATATAGGAACGGCGATTCCTAGCATCTAGGGGAGGATGCAGGGAGAACTCTCAAGTTGAAGATCGGCGAAGCTTAGGTTGAAGTCGGTGTAGCTTTTCTAAGTGATTCAATTTATTTTTTTGCGTCTACGTTATTGTCGTTTCTTTGATTAGGGAAGTTGAGGAGCAACAGTAGTGGAAATCAAAATCGACTAGTAGCATCCCCTGTTCATGCGACCATCGAATGGGCCTAGATCCATATTAGTTCCAATTCAACTAAAAGGATATAAAATCTATGGATTATAGCAGAGATCGATGTGCATCACACTGCAGGTGAAGAGAAAAATAGGACTGATACTAGGAACATGCAAGAAGAGCTCGTTCGAGAAAGAATCGCAGGAGCAATGGAAAACTTGCAACACTTATCCTATCATGGACCGTCATTAATATTGTAGCTCCACCTCTTTTCAGTGGAATTGTTTATGCTACTGATGCCCACACAGTTTTTTGAAGACTTGCAGGAAAGGTTTGATAAGATTAATTGAGTAAGGATTTTTCAATTACACAGGAAAATTGCTATAATTTCACAGAGAACCGACACTTTCTATACTTCACCAAATTAAAGAAACTTCGGGCTGAATATGATCTGATTGTACTTTTTCCTAACTGTGGTTGTGCTAGATATAAGGAGTACATTGAACACTTACAACAACAAAAGCTATTGCAATTTTTGAGTGGATTGAATGATATTTATGCACAGTCTAAGCAACAAATCCTTATGAAATTGACTGAGCCTAGTCTGAATCAATGTTATGCCATGATTATGGAAGAAGAGAGTCATAGATCTGTCAATAATTCGGGAAAGCATGCTATAGGGGAAGATATTAACATTGCTGCTTTTTGGAGTGCACGGGCACCAGGTTCTTTTAGCAATGGAAAAAGTGCAGATCAGTTTTAAGGTACACCACCTAATCGTGGTTATCAGAAGCGTAAGAGGATTTGGAATGAACAATGCGACCATTGCAAGATGCATGGCCACACAATGCTAGATTGTTATCAAATTATAGGTTATTCAGAGAATTTTAAGAAGAAGATGAAGCCTCTGGCTAATCATACATTATATGCAACACTAGGACGACATCAATTTCCCCCCTTAGGGTACTCAAGCTGGATATTCACCTCTATACATGGATACTAGTCACCCAACTCTTATTATGGTTATTCAAGCATTAGAGATAACACATCAACAAATGGGACTGTACATGGTGTAAATCACTTTGTTGTTGGACATTTTCTTGGTGTTGAACCTTATAGTAGGACCATTTAGGAGTTGATAAAGGGAAGGACTATAGGTGAGGATTGATGAGAACATCAATGTATCTTTATCTCCTGATCAATATGCACATGTTCAGAAAATGTTCCACAAGGGCACTACCTTTGCACCATCAGCAAATATGGCATGTAATCGTTCTACTTTACTAGATAACAAGGATATATATATATTGAATAGTAGATATTGGGGCTACTCATCATAGGTTATCAGATTTTAGTGAATGTACGTAAGGGAATTAGTGATGTGAATTTGTCTGATGGAAGGTAACTTCCTATTCTAAATGTTGGTAATTGTAGGGTAGGCCAAGGGAAGATCCAGAATGTGTTATATGTTTCAAGTTTCAAAATGGATTTACTTTCAGTAGCTAAGTTGACAAGAGAATTGAATTGTGTTATGAAATTTTATCCTGATTTTTGTCTGCTATAGGACCTTCACATTGGCCAGGTGAAAGAAATTGGTAAAATGATAGATGATATGTATCACTTGAAGTCTAGAGGAAGTATTTAGCACTCAGTAGCAACCTACATTGCATCCATAAATAATGACATCTGGCATAAGAGATTGGGTCATGTTCGACTCAAAATGGTTATAAGCTTTTTGATTTAGCTAACAAATTGATTATTTTTTTTGCTAGTAGAGATATGTAGTTTGTGAAAAATATTTTTTCTTTCCAATCTAGCTCTTCTTCGGAGATAGATCATTATCAGCAAATGCACAAAATATAGATAAAGGTGTTGTGGATGTAGATCTTTTTGTGGTGATTAGGGATAAGTCTATAGAAGTGCGTATGTCTTTACATATGCCTCATCCACTATTGGATTCTGCTGCACAAGAAACATTGACCATTGTCATGGAACATGTGGTAGAAATTTCTCCTTCTACTGAACTTGGAAGAAGATCCAGTAGAGTTGTTAAGCCTCCTACTTTGTTGCATGATTTTGTCTATAAGCCTGTCAAATAGCCCCTCTTTTTTGTATCCTATGTCAAACTATTTATCATATGATGGCATGTCTTATCCCTATCTCTAAATTTTATGTAATCGTTCTACTATTAGAAACTCTGAATCTTATGAAGAGTGTAGCCATGAACCAGGAACTGCAAGCACTTGCTGACAACAAGACCTGGTCCTTAACACATTTGCCTACTGAAAAGAGGGAAATTGGGTGGAAATGGGTCTCTAAATCCAAACACAACGATCAGGGTCAGCTTGATAGGTATAAGGCTCGATTAGTGGCCAAAGGTTACACTTACCCAGAGGAGTTAGACTATCAAGGTTCATTAGCTTCCACTATTTCAACAGTTTGTTGAGATTCTTGTGAAGATGGTTACAATTAGGGTTGTACTTACTTTAGCTACTAAGTAAGGCTGGAAATTACATCTTATGGATGTTTTCAATGCCTTCTTACCAGGGGACCTATTGTAAGAGGTATACTGTCACGCCCCAAACTCGAAGGGCGCAACTAGCTCCTAATGCCAAAACTCAGGCCCGAGCTGACCCTGCTGAACCATTTACTACTAGCGCATGGCAGCCACACGCAATCAAGTAAACAAACAAGTATATCTCGGCTTAAAACTAAGTCATCGGCCGGCAAGGCCCCTATCAACTGATCTATAAAAGAAACAACTACTCCCAAGAGATTATATAAATAAATAGCCAACTAGTACAAAAGTCCTGAATGGACCGTCGAGGCCACCGTGATACCTATACCAAAACTGAAAGCACGTATATATTAAGACAGTACATCAAACATCTCACAAGCTTCAGCAATCCAACAAACTAGGCCAGTATGGCCATAATTTAGCTATACACCCCACACACTAGTCTGCAAGTCTCTAAGAGTAGTAAAGATTGGCGGGACAGGTCCCCAGCCTACCCATAAAGATATATACAACAAAAGATAACAAACCTCCCAACTCTGGCAGCTCCGAAGGAAAGGAGCTAGCCAATCAAATAGAAGTCAATCCTGCTGCTGAGGAGGTCTACTGGGTCGTCTGTCGGGACCTGCATGCATGAATGCACCGCCCCCAAGGCAATGGGGCGTCAGTACAAAATAATGTACAGAGTATGAAAGGCTATAGACTAAGTGAGCAAGTATCATAATATACCAAAAGCAATCACGTAAGGAAATCAAAATTTTAGATAAGCATGCTAACCTGTTACTGAATCTAAAAATACAAAAATGATCAAACATCAACCTAACCAGCCCCCATAAGCTCGGCAAGTACAAACAACATACCATCTACCTAGGCCCCCATAAGCCCAGAAGGTGCCAAATCAATCTATATACCCCTATCGGTAGCCCCTTGTCTTTGTAAGAAGTAACATAGCCCTTTTTGGCAATGATATAGCCCTGTAGGCAGCACATAGACCTCTTAGGCAACATTATAGATTTGTGGGCTGCACAGAGCCCTCTTTTTCATCAACATAGCCCTGTAGGCAACACATAGCCTTCTTTGGCGTCAAAATAGCCCCATAGGCAACACATAACACTCTTTGACATCAATATTACCCCGTGGGAAACACATAGCCCTCTTTGGAAATAACATAGTCCTATTAGACAACATCATAGACCCCATAGGCAATTCATAGCTCAACAACTAACCACAATAGCCCCAAGGGCGACAACAAACAATTGAATAGGCTAAAGGCGAGCAATTTAGCTATAAACAATATATATGATTAATCTCCAAGTCGTTCCTAACTTAGGGTCGTTCTTAATATATTATGAGTCCCTAAAATGAGGGTTTATAACCACTCAATCAGCCAACCACTCAAAATTACATCTACAAGATCACCAACATTAACTACCTCTAAGGAAACATGTCGAACGAAGGGAATAGCCTTAACATACCTTTCCAATAAACGCTCGAAAAACCGTAGTTCATTGACGAAAGTTATTCCTTATGTCCTAAGCTTCAGAAAAACTATATATACACAACTGGTACGCACATATAAACAATTCATAATTAATCTTAAAAACAATCATAAAAGAGTCCCGAGATGATTACCTTAGTTAACCAAATTTAAACCTTGAAGAAACACCAATAACTACAAATTTATATCTTCAAAAAACCATCTCCAAACGCAGCTAATAGAAGGGAAAAACGATTGTCATGTGTATAGATCACGTTTCTAGGCACGGGGGCAATGTTTAATGGTAAAAATCGTCAAAAACTAACCTTCATCATGCAAGAACTCCATAAGAAACCTCTCTTAAGCTTTCTCTCTAGTTTTGAAGTGAAAAGAAATGTTTTCATGGCTTAAAACGTTGAGTAAGCTGACATACCACATTTTTTACTCGACCCGGATTCTTCCCCGACAGTCCGTAGTAAAACCCTCATAACCTTTTACTTCGATGTCGGTTGGATACGGGGTTTTGTGCGTTGCGAACTAGATTCGTAGGCCTTCGATTTAATGGCTGATAGGCTTTCTAACTCTTTATATATTGGGAGAAAACATCCAAGACATTTGACCAAAATTTTAGAGAAATCTTTAAAAAGGAACTTACGATAACTTTCGCCAACTTTTATTTTGCCACTTAGCTAACTTCAAAACTTGAGATACAACCCTTGAACACTTAAAATATGACATACCACATCATTCTTAATTTATTACCTACCCTCCTTGTCTTTCCACGAAGATACAAGTAAATTTAGACGTTTTGAAAAGTCGGGGTGTTACATCCTTCCCCCCTTAGATACATTCGTCCTCAAATGAAAAAATCTGAGTCACGCAGTTAAGTCATTAGGAGTTTCAAAAATTTAGGCAGAATATCATTTGTAAATGTTACTATCCAGGAACATGAAACGCAGAAATTCTAACCTAGGCATCTCAAAGGATGACATAAATAGCTAAGCACTATAGCTCCACAATAACAGTGCGAGCAAATATACAACGACAACAACAATAATAATAAGCAACAATATAAAAAAATTAGATTGGTATCTAACCTCATTGCACTAATATAAACTGATATGTTATCACCATGGGGTATGAAACAAGTGAGGATATTTGGACCTCATGCCATCCTCAGCTTCCTAGGTCACTTCTTCTCTATTTTTGTGTCTCCACAATACTTAAACCGAAGCCACCTCTTTGGTCCTCAATTTACGGACCTGCTGATCTAATATGACAATTGGAGTTTCCTCGTAGGACAACTCCTCTGTGATATGAACATCCTCAACCGGGACAACCCCATAAGGGTCTCATATACACTTCCGTAGCATCGATACATGGAAAAATAGATGAACAGATTTTAGCCTCGAAGGAAATTCTAACTCATAAGCCACCCGTCCTACCCTCCGAAGGATTCGGTATGGCCCAATGAATCTTGGACTAAGCTTGCCTTTTTGCCAAATCTCATAATACCCTTTATAGGTAAGACTTTTAAGAATACCCAGTCATCGACACAAAACTCTAAGTCTCTTTGTCGCACATCTGAGTATGACTTTTGTCGGCTTTGAGCTGTTAGCAACCTTTCCCGAATGAGCTTAACCTGCTCCATTGTCTGTTGTACTAAATCGGGTCCAATCAACCCTGACTTACCTACCTCGAACCATCCGATAGGGGACCTACATTGTTGCCCATACAAAGCCTCATAAAGTGTCATCCCGATACTGGAATGATAACTATTATTGTATACGAACTCAATAAGAGGTAAGTGGTCATCCCAACTTTCCTTGAAGTCTAGCGCGCACGCCCGTAGCATATCCTCGAGTGTCAAAATTGTGTGCTCAACCTGGCCATCTGTCTAAGGGTGAAAGGTTGTACTAAGATTAACCTGTGTCCCCAGTCCTTTTTGGAAGGACTTCCAGAAGTTGGCGGTAAATTGTGCTCCTTTATCAGAGATAATAGATATTGGGACACCTGTAGCTTAACAATCTCTCCAATATAGAGCCCTGCATAGTCTTCGACCGTAAAAGTAGCCCTGACTGGTAAGAAGTGGGCTGATTTTGTTAGTCTATCAACAATTACCCAAATAGAGTCAAACTTGCGATGCGATCGAGGTAACCCTGTAATAAAATCCATATTAATTACTTCCCACTTCCACAAAGGAATGACTATCTCCTGAACTAGCCCACCGAGCTTTTGGTGCTCAATTTCACCTGTTGGCAGTTAGGACACTGTGCCACAAACTCAGCAACGTCCTTCTTCATCCCATGCCACCAATAAATCTCATTAATATCATGGTGCATCTTTGTCCAACCAGGGTGAATAGAATAACGGAAATGATGTGCCTCTTCCATAATTCAATGTCGAAGCCCTACAACATTTGGAAAACACAATCGACTGTTATATTTAACTACTCCATCTCCTGCTATATCAAATGTTAAAGACTGTTGATCCTGAGCCTTGGTTCTGAGCTGCTCTAAGCTAAGATCCTCTTGTTGCTGTGATTTTACTTCTACAACTAGAAATGATATGGTTGTGTCCTGAATTGTTACCCCACTATCTTCTGCCTCTAACAATCTGACCCCTAAGCTAGCTAATTGATGAAGTTCTCACGCTAGCTCACGCTTCGCAACACCTAAATAAGATAAACTACCCATAGATCTTTGACTGAGGGGATCGGCTACCACATTCGCCTTTTCTGGATGCTATAAAATATCCACGTCGTAGTCTTTCAGCAACTCAAGCCATCGATGTTGTCGCAGATTTAACTCCTTATGTCTAAAGATGTATTGAAGGTTTTTATGATCTGTGAAGATGTCAACATGAACGCCATACAAATAATGTCTCCAGATTTTTAACGCATGCACAACTGCAGCCAACTCTAAATCGTGGATTAGAAAGTTCTTCTCATGCTTTCTCAACTAACTTGAAGCATATACGATAACCTTACCATGTTGAATTAGAACACATCCTAACCTAACACCAGAAGCATCACAATACACCACATAGCCTTCTGAACCCTCTGGCAATACTAGAACTGGTGCTGATGTCAACCTGTCCTTCAGCTCCTGGAAACTATGCTCGCGAGCCTCAGTCCACTGAAACTTAGCTGCTTTTTAAGTTTTCTTTGTTAATGGGGCTGAAAGTGAAGAAAACCCCTCTACAAACCTTTTGTAGTACCCAACTAACCTTAAGAAACTACAAACCTCAGTCGGAGTCATGGGTCTGGGCCAAGTCTTTACGGCCTCAATCTTTTGTGTATCAACCGCAATGCCTGCATGTGATATAATATGGCCTAAGAAAGCAACAGAGTCTAACCAGAACTCACACTTAGAAAACTTTGCATACTCGGTCTCGAAGAACCTGAAGGACTGCTCGCAGATGATTTGCATGCTCAGCTTTTGAACGTGAATACACCAAAATATCATCAATAAATACAATCATAAACAAGTCTAGATATGGCCTGAATATACTATTCATCAGGTCCATAAAGCATTAGTTAATCCAAAAAATATTACCAAGAACTCAAAGTGTCCATATCTGGTTCTAAAAGATGTCTTTGGAACGTCTTTCTCCCGAACTCGTATATGGTGGTACCCTGATCTTAAATCAATCTTTGAGAAGCACTTAGCACCTTGTAACTGATCAAACAAGTCATCGATCCTCGAAATGGGATACTTATTCTTTATAGTCGCCTTGTTCAGCTGTCGGTAATCGATACACATTCTTAGTGAGCCATCTTTCTTCTTTACGAATAATATTGGTACACCCTATGGTGAAGCACTAGGCCTAATAAAGCATTTATCCAGCAAGTCTTTCAATTGATCCTTCAACTTCTTTAGCTCAGCAGGAGCCATTCTATAAGGAGGGATATATATGGGTTGTGTACTTGGTAGCATATCGATAGAAAAATCAATTTCCCGTTATGGAGGGATACCAAAGAGCTCGTCTCGAAATACATCTAGAAACTCATTAACTATCGGAATAGACTGAAGAGTCGGTGGTTCTGCATCTATATCATGAACGTGAACAAGATGATAAATACAACCCTTAGTAATCATCCTCCTCACCTTAAGATAGGAAATAAACCTACCTTTCGGCGTTGTTGTATCGCCTTTCCATTCCCGAACTGCCTATCCTGGAAAGTGGAATCTAACAATCTTTGTCCGGCACTCAACATTAGCATAACAAGACGCTAACAGTTCATACCCATAATGATGTCGAAATTGACCATCTCTAACTCCACGAGATCTACAGAGGTCTGTCGGTTGATAATTTCTATTGTGCAACTTCGATAGACTCTCTTGGCAACAATAGACTCACCAACTGGTGTAGATACAATAAAGGGTCGATCTAATGTCTCTGCTACTATACATAACTTTCCCGCAATAAATAGAGTAACATAAGACAGAGTAGATCCAGGATCTATCAAATCATAAACACAATGGGAGCAAACAATCAATGTACCTGTCACAACATCTGGTGTGACTCTGAGTCCTTTTGGGCGGCTAGTGAATATGTACGGTTCTGTCCACTACCAGAACTTGATGCTCCCTCTCTGCCTCCGCCTCTACCTCTACCTGCTGAAGGTATAAATCCAGATGCTGGCATAATTGTCGGACACTATGATAAAGCATTTCGCAAGCTTGAATCCCTATAAAAAGTCCGTCCCAACAATTTAGCCTGAAAAGAAAAAAAGTGGGGTAGAAGTTAAGTTTCTATTGAATTGAGTAAGATCTTTTTGAATAGAAGATGCCCATGAAAAAGAATATTTTAGAGGAAGATCAAATTGGGGTCCACACCCTGTAGATTGTGCTGATGAGAAGGAACCTGCTACTGACCTGGTCGACTGACATATACCACCCTGACCTATTTACGGGCAGTTTCTCTACCTATGCCCCTCATGTCCACAAGAATAACAACATGTGGAACCCTGTCTGCACCTCCCGAAATACATCATACCGCAAGTAGCGCAACGCCCTAGCCTGGCCTGAACCCCTCTGCTGCTAAGAGCCTGATGCTTGTGAACTCTCACTTGGGCCTAACTGTCCCTGACGATCAAATCTACTACCCTGGAACTGTTGTGTGGAGGTCTAGGTGGCCTAATAGAATATTAAGGTCTAGGACCACCCTGAAAATCTCCCTGTGATCCAGCGGGCCTAGCCCTCTTCTGTCTCTCTCTCGACCCTCTCACTCATATACTGTAAATGTCGGCGATCCTCTATACCTTGTTCAAAGGCCTGAATTCGCGAGATATCAATATTATCATTTAGTGCAGGGTAGAACAAGCATCGATTTAGTCTGAGTTGATCCCTCCCACAAATCTACGCACCCTATCATGCATCGTATCAACAGATGCTGGTGTATATCTAGACAATGAATCAAATCTCAGCCCGTACTCTCGGACACTCATGCTGCCCTGTCGGAGGTTCAGAAACTGGTTCACCCGGCCATCCCTAATCTCTCGAGGCAAATAGTAATCTATGAAAGCTTCTGTAAAGCTATCCCAAGTGGGTAGAGAGGCATCTTTTCCCCTAGATCTCTCCCAACTCTTGTACCACAATACTGCAACATTGCACAATCGAAATGCTGCTAACTCAACTGACTCAGTCGCTGAGGCATGCATGACTCTAAAGATCCTATGAAGCTGATCAACAAAGTGCTAAGGGTCCTCTCTGCGATCTGTCCTTGTAAACTGTGGAGGATTCAAGGCAAGAAATTCACGAACTCTCGAACTTTTAGGCCCTTCAGAAGGTCCGGCAACATCTGGCGCAACTGGCTGGCGCTGTGCAGCTACTAACTGTGCTAACATACATATTACACTTTTGAAATCCTGATCAGATGGAATATGAGGAACTATATGAGGTACTGTTAGTGGAGCCGGAAGTCCTGTACCCCTCGGAGGCTCCTAAAGCGGTGGAGAAGCTATAGGGGGCTGAGAAGATGTCTCTCCCTGGATCTCACAATGGGCTACCTTCACCTGTGGTACCTTGCCGGTACCCTCGCCTGCAGCTATATCTAGCCCCTGGCAAGTTGTGGTGTGTCTGATGTCAGCCATCTCTATCTCCATACAAGTATCAATTATAAGCCAGAAACCTCAACCCTTAAGACACCGCTCTATAGCACGATGTGAGTAAAATAAGGATAGTCATTCTAACATGCCTAGTAGCTTCTTGCTTATCGAATGTGGTGCACAACACATTTATAAACAAGACTCTACTAGACACGGCTTGCAGACTCTCTAGGATACGACGTTGCTCTGATACCAAGTTTGTCATGCCCTAAACTAGAGGGGGGCAACTGGCTCTAAATGCCAAAACTCAGGCCTGAGCTGACCCTGCTGAAACATTTGCTACTAGCACGTGGCAGCCACACGCAATCAAGAAAACAAACAAGTATATATCGACTTAAAAACAATCCCTCGGTCGGCAAGACCCCTGTCAACTAATCTATAAAAGAAACAGCTACTCTCATGAGATTATATAAATAAATAGCCAACTAGTACAAAAGTCCTGATTGAGCCGTCGAGGCCACCATGATATTTATACCAAAACTTAAAGCACGTATGTATCAAGACAATACATCAAACATCTCACAAGCTTTAGCAAACCAACAAACAAGGCCAGTATGACCATAACATAGCTATACACCTTACACACTAGTCTGCAAGCCTCTAAGAGTAGTAAAGATTGGCGGGACAGGTCCCCAGCCTTCCCATAAAGATATATACAACAAAAGGTAACAAACCTCCCAACTTTGGCAGCTCCAGAAGAAAGGGGCTAGCCAATCGGATATAAGTCAATCCGTCTGCTGAGGAGGTCTACTGGGTCGTCTATCGGGACCTGCATGCATGAATGTAGCGCCCCCAAGGCAATGGGGCGTCATTACAAAATAATGTACAGAGTATGAAAGGCTATAGACTAAGTGAGGAAGTATCATAATATACCAGAAGCAATCATGTAAGAAAATCAAAATTTTAGATAAGCATGCTAACCCGCTACTGAATCTAAAAATACAAAAATGATCAAACATCAACCTAACCAGCCCCCATAAGCTCGGCAAGTACAAATAACATACCACCTACCTAGGCCCCCATAAGCCCAGAAGGTGCGAAATCAATCTACATACCCCTATCGGTAGCCCCTTATCTTTGTAAGAAGTCATATAGCCCTTTTTGGCAACGATATAGCCCCATAGGCAGCACATAGACCTCTTAGGCAACATCATAACTCTGTGGGCTACACATAGCCCTCTTTTGCATCAACATAGCCCTTTTTGGCATCAAAATAGCCCTGTAGGCAACACATAACACTCTTTGGCATCAATATTACCCCGTGGGAAACACATTGCCCTCTTTGGAAATAACATAGTCTTATTAAATAACATCATAGCCCCCATAGACAGTTCATAGCTCAACAACTAACCACATTAGCCCCAAGGGTGAAAACAAATAATTGAATAGGCTAAAGGCGAGCAATTTAGCTATAAACAATATATATGAATAATCTCCAAGTCGTTCCTAACTTAGGGTCGTTCTTAATAGATTGTGAGTCCCTAAAATGAGGGTTTATAACCACTCAATCAGCCAACCACTCACAATTACATCTACAAGATCACCAACATTAACTACCTCTAAGGAAACATGTCGAACGAAGGGAATAGCCTTAACATACCTTTTCAATGAACGCTCGAAAGACCGTAGTTCATTCACGAAAGTTGTTCCTTATGTCCTAAGTTTCACAAACACTATATATACACAGCTGGTACGCACCTATAAATAGTTCATAATTAATCTTAAATCGGCAGATTTGTCATATTTCCCCAACTTGTTGAAACATCCATAGAAATTCATAAAAACAATCATAAAAGAGTTCCGAGATGATTACCTTAGTTAACCAAGTTTAAAACATGAAGAAACACCAATAACTACAAATTTATATCTTCAAAAACCAGCTCTAAACGCAGCTAATAGAAGGGAAAAATGATTGTCACGTGTAGAGATCACGTTTCTAGGCACGGGGGCAACGTTTAATGGTAAAAGTCGTCAAAAACTAACCTTCATCATGCAAGAACTCCATAGGAAACCTCTCTTAAGCTTTCTCTCTGGTTTGGAAGTGAAAAGAAATGTTTTCATTGCTTAAAACGTTGAGTAAGCCGACATACCACATTTTTTACCCGACCCGGATCTAACCCGGATTCTTCCCCGGCAGTTTGTTGTAAAACCCTCATAACTTTTTACTCCGATGTCGGTTGGATATGGGGTTTTGTGTGTTGCAAACTAGACTCGTAGGCCTTCGATTTAATGGGTGATAGTCCTTCTAACTCTTTATATATTGGGAGAAAACATCCAAGACATTTGACCCAAATTTCAGAGAAATCTTTAAAAAGAAACTTACGATAACTTTTGCCAACTTTTATTTTGCCACTTACCTAACTTCAAAACTTGAGATACAACCCTTGAACACTTAAAATATGACATACCACATCATTCATAATTTATTACCCACCCTCTTTGTCTTTCAACGAAGATACGAGTAAATTTAGATGTTTTGAAAAGTCGGGGTGTTACATATACATAGTTCCTTCTTCTAGCCTTTTGAAACAGGGGGAGTCCTCTCTTGTGTGCAAGCTGGCCAAATCTCTATATGTCCTCAATTAACCCCCGAGTCAATGGAACTTGAAGCTCACTGAGGCCCTTATTGTATCTAGTCTCCAACATAGCCATCATGATTATTCTCTCTTTACCAAGACTTCTGGCACATACATAGTTTTGATTCTAGCTTATGTTGATGATCTGATCATCATTAGATCATGTTTCTCACTCATTGAAGAAGCCAACCATTTATTACATAATCATTTCAAAATCAAGGATCTGGGGGAGCTAAGATATTTCCTTTGTCTTGATGAAACTTTCAGAAGTCATCACAACATTTTTGTGTGCCAAAGGAAGTTCACCCTGCACTTGATTGCAGACATGAGTTTAGCTGGATCTAAACCTACTAGTACACCTTTGGAAGCAAATCAAAACTTATTAGTGTGGAGTTTGACCAAGATTGTGAAGGGCATGCAGATGATGAACTGC
>JAJOOR010021618.1:0-17836 GCA_036250505.1 Solanum acaule | reverse complement strand
TAGGAGATATGACCCTCCAAAGTAGGCCCTCGAAAAAGGCTTCACTTGGAAATTTCGGATTTTGATACGGTTGCTCTAAAATTTGGGTTAGACCCATTTCCCACTCAATTTGACCCCCTAAACAAGAATATGAAGTCAGATTTTCAAAAAACGAAATGGATTTTTTTTAAACATAGCTAAACAAGTTTCCGGTAACTTCCGAAGCACATTTTTAAGAACTTTTTGGGTCATTTCAGTCTGGCTCTACCTTACACGCATGAGTAGCTCTGAAGCAATGATTGTACCCAAGTTTATATGAGTTTCCTCCATGATGCAACCCAAGCAAATTAGCTTGGCAAGGCGAAGGATTGACTCATTCTGGGATGCCATGATTGTGATGCTAATAAAACCAAACCAGAACCTTGCTGCTATGTTTAGTTCTTTCTTTTCAATCGGAACTCCTTCCGCCAACCACTTCGGAGTCTCATCTGAAACTAGTGTGGCTAACCACCTTTTCATCTCATCCAGATTTTTTGTTCTGATCAAGTGCTGGCAGTGATCCCCGATATTTGTGGACATGCCTAAGACAATGTTGATCACCTCACTATCACACTTCACCCTCTTGCCTCTAATAACCACATAGTCCACTTCTTTGAAGGTTGCTACTAGATGTTTTTTCTGGGGTATTAGTGCACTGTATGCACTGTAGAATTCTCTTACCCAGTTTGGAATATAAGAGCCATGGGGCTTGGTGAAGATTTGGAACTTATGGTATCTCAGGCACTCCATTATCTCTGGGTGCCCGTCTATAACCCCGTCTATGGACAGACGCTTTTCCTCCAGAATTGTCCTCAGCCCCTCAGCCTTTACTCGATTCATTGACTTAGGCGGAGGACCCTGTACTGGGGGAGCTAATACCATTTCCTGCTCTGGAACTGGAGTTGTAGTAGTGGTAGGCTGGGAAGCCCTAACTCTGGATGGATCATTTAGCTTTTTAGTTCGCCGCTCTGCCCTCTGTGCTATTAACAGATCATCCTCATTAGAACCCACAACTTCGCTTTCAGATTGGTTGGGGTCATTCTATAAAAGCCATCACTGTCAGTGCTTGTGTCTGATAATTCAAGGGTCTTGTCTTTGCCCTTGTCTTTGCCCTTGCCTTTCCCACCAGTTGTGGAAAGTTTAGCAACCTTGCTTCTGGATGTAGTTGCATCCTCGTTGATTGTAATCCTTTTTGTTTTACCTTGGGGTGGCCTGCTTCTTCCTACAACTTTAGATCTAGCCATTTCTGCAAAGAATTGGGAAGAAGTTAAAACAACTAAATCAAAGTTATAGGGACACAATTGCAGAATAACTCGCCAAATAGATTGGTGAATTGCCACGTTTCTTTGGCGAGCTGGGTTTTATCCGCCGAAAGATACAGTGAAATAAAGGTTAAGTGCAGACAAATGGCGATCAATGAGACTTTCGGCGAGTCGCCGAATGCTTTTGGAGATCAAAGACTTCTCACCGAAAGTTACAAAACCCATATCACAAGTAGCATGAAATTAAAGGCGAGATGGATCATTAGGCGAACCGTTGAGTGGTTTGGTGTGCTCGACCCAACTCGCCAAATGGCCCAACGTGCCTATTTCCCACCTATCTTCTCGACTTCAACCCCGCAACCCCCAAAAACAAAATTAAATTATGCAGTAGTACAATTAAGCTCAGACCCATAACACTTAATCATGATAAACACCATGCACGCACAACATAACAAGATTTAACTCATTTTTACGCACAACAAAAAGGGAGTACAAAAATAAAGATAAGATGGGCAAGATTTACAAATCGAATTCGGCATTTCAACAATCTAAATCTATAAGAGAGGCCCAGCACACATCAATTCAATAAGCCCAATTGCATAAGAGAACACATTTTTCAAAGTAGCCTCGGAGTTCGGGAATACCAACCTTTTATGCTGATCGAAGTACTTTGAGATGCGAGGAGGCAATGCAATTCCAAGTTTGAACACCAATCGATGACTAAAATACCAGGAATGCAAAGATAATGACAATTACTTACTAGGTGTAGATTTGCAAAAGTTAAAATTGAGTGGAAAATGAAAATTTGTCAAACTTTGAAACCATTGGCCCTTAAAAACTGTCTAGTTGCTGCCCATTCGGCGACGTTAGTCTAGATCGCCGAACCACTAGGCGACACGTTGATTATTCACTTACCTCACCGAGTTTTACAAGGTCTCAATTTTATGTAGAGGTCCAAACAGCGGACAATAGCGGGATCGCCAACCATTTCCGCGATTCGCCAACTGGATCTGCAGCTTGCCAACCTGCACTTCTCAACACTTTCCTCATTTTAACCTGCAGAATCAACACACCATTATTCTAACATAATAATTGAAACCGATTAAAACCTTGGGTTGCCTCCCAAGCAGCGCCTTAGTTAACGTCATGGAACGACGCCAGTCAGCACTCAAACTCCATTTTTGGGGTTAGCCATAGTATCACTAGGCAACCCTCTGTTTTGTTGCGATTGGAGATCGGGCAATGCATGACCCATAAGGTTATCGAGCAGCTGGACGGCTCTGGAATGAAATCAAATCATTCGCTTCATCCCTTCAACGTTTTCCTTTATTTTTCCAGCTCTCTATCTTGCTCACTCACCTTGTGGAGAATGATTGACAGTATTTCCTCAAGGCATTTAACCTCATGGTTCTTGGGACTTCTTCTCTCATGAGGAGGGATATATTTATCCTTCCTCTTGCACTGGACTTCGATCTTCATCATCTTTTTGGCCAGTTTATCCATCTTAGTCAATAGGGAGGCCATCATGAAGTCTTTTTCTACATCTTGGTTCGTTTCAGCCATTTGATTAAGCATTTGGGCTACTATCACATATGGTTGTTTTGCAATGCCTCCCGGAATGAGTTGGTCGACCAACCTCTTGTTTTCGGGACCAAGACTTCTGTATAAACAGTCAAGGAGGATTATGTCGGGAATGTCATGAGTTGGACATTGAGTGATTAGTTCATTAAATCTTGCCCATAACTTGTGGATCCGTTCACCCTCCAATTGCTTGAAGGTGAGGATACACTCCCGGAATATCATTACCTCTAATGGAGGAAACTCCATTAGCTCCCGAGTGATGCTCACCATACTCACTTCCTCTACTTCAATACAGACAAGAAAAACAAAACTACAAATTAAGTCAGTAAACTACAACTAAGAAGAACAAAAATTCTACTATTCTAAGAATTATCAAATAACACCATTTGATGTTTGTGTAATCAAGACACAACTTCTGATGCAAGTGTCTACGATCGTACAATAATAAAGTAACCCTACCAAGGGTTGGGGTCGAGTCCCAAGGGAGTGGGCTTGAGAATTAATAGAAAAATAAAATTTAGTTCTAATTAGTCATAGCTAAAGATACTATCGATTAAAAACATTGTAAATAAAAAAGGGGGTGACGCAAGTGTCAATTAACAATTGGGGGTTTGTCACTAGTAAGTAAAAACAACAAAAATATGCAAAGAGTACTAATCAAGGAGATGGGGTTCTTGGGATGTGACAGGAATACGGAAAAAGCTAAACTATTGGGTACATGCTTTTGACAATAACTCTGTTAAATATTTGTGACTAAGCTAGACTATAGTGGGGGTAAATTCTCTCTCAACCAACTTACCCCGAATCAAAAGGATTCCTCTCGGACACCCACTTGCCGCATGAAGAGCAGCCTCCGCCTTAGCCCACTCACTCTCTCAAGTTAAGTGTGTGGGAATGAGACTAGGATTCACTCTGTCGAGATGAACCTCATGTAGACCCAATCCCACCGACCATCAATTTAGTAGTCTTAGTTTTACGACCTCTCTCTCGAGAAAGCCGAAAACACAAAGGTGAAATCGTATTTGCAACTACCATTTCATTAAGTTCCACCACAACTACTAAACGAAATCACATCTAAACAACAAATAAATCATCAGCAAGCAAGACCCAACAGATAATCTAACCCATATTCACAAAATCACACCCCAAGAATTGGGGTTTTAGCTAGACATGTATAAGAGATAGAAATTTATACCAATATGAGTTTGCATTCAAATGGGTATGAAGATTTAAGTCTCAAAACAAGTCAAGATTGAAGAATCCACAATACCCAAGTCCAAAATCTTGGAGTTGAAACCCTTTGAACCTTCAGGTTTTCAAAACCCTCTCCACACTTAGAACTCAAAAATAGAAGTAAAGTCTGAAAAATTACTATTCAAAGCTACTAATTCGATACTAGAATAATAATTCTCAACGAGTATTTATAGTTTTTAAAAATCTATGCTGCGAAGGATCACTCGACGAAGTTAGTCGAGATCACCGATCAACTTAGCGATCCGCCCTTTGGTAAGTTTCTTCGCCGTCTTGCTCTATCCTTCAGCATCATCGTGTTTGGATCATAGGGTGACATAGTACAGCTTTGCGGAACTGCTCGACAATACACTGACTGCTCCTTTTCACCGCCGATTTGATCCTTTCCTTCAGGGCTCAGCACACTGTAACAAAAGGCGAGGATAAGACCTTTTGGCGACTCGCCGAATGGGTTCGGCGATTCTCAGATCTTTATTTCTTCATTCTTTCAGCTGCCTTTGTTTCCTTTTTTGCTAAGTAGTGTCCATGCTTTCCTTAAAACTCCAAACACCTAAAACTTAAGGGTTTTCATCAGATATTGAGATATAATATGCATTTGAGGACACTAATTCTATCAAAATATAGCCTTAAATGAGTCAAATTTGTGGACTCGTCAATGCTGAAGGCTGAAGAAAAAAGGTGATGGAACTAACCAAAGGGCGGATCACTATGTTGATCGGTGATCCCGACTTACTCCATCGAATGGCCCTTCGCAGAATTTTTTGGCAACTATAAATACATTTTTGAATATTTAGTTTAGTATCAAATTTTATTCTGAACATTCATTAGAGTAATTTTTGAGTTTGAACTGAGAGTATTGAGACAATATTTTCCATAGCTTTGACGAATTGAAGTTTTCCATTTTTGAGAAATTGGAAATTGGTCTTTGAGATTCTTCAACTTGGACCTTTGTAAAGACGAAATTAATCGTACCTAGTTGATGGAAACACAATTTGGTAATGATTTCTATCTTTTTATGATGTCTAGCTAAAACCCCAATTCTTGGGGTGTGATTATGTGATTATGGGTTGATTTAGCTTATGGGTATTGCTAATTGATAGTTTAAATGCTATTTAGAAGTGATTTCATTCAGTAATTGTGGTGTTATTTAAAGGGTTATAGTTGCAAATGCAACTCTACCTTTGTGTTTTTGGCTTGCTTGAGAGAGAGAGGTTTTAAAACCAAGATTACTGAATTGATGGTCTGTGGACGTTGGGTTGTCATGGGTTCAGCTCGAGAGAGTGAATCCTAAACCTTTTTCCACACATTCAGCTCGAGAGAGTGAATGGACTAAAGCGTAGGCTATTCTTAATTGATGCTTGTTGGTGTTCAAGAGAAACCAACTCGATTCGGGGTAAATTGTTCGAGAGAAAGTTTATCCCCACTAAATTCACTGATTTTCAGCTATTTACTATTA
The DNA here is from genome assembly GCA_036250505.1 of Solanum acaule. NCBI lineage: Eukaryota > Viridiplantae > Streptophyta > Magnoliopsida > Solanales > Solanaceae > Solanum > Solanum acaule. The sequence continues at coordinate 12,268 of JAJOOR010021618.1, read as the reverse complement.
GTTGCAATCAATCATTTGTCTACCTTAGCCTATAATCCAATCACATCCCAAGAACCCGTCTCATTACTTGTTAATTCGTGTTATTTGTTGTTGTTGTAGCTGATAATTACAACCAAAACCCCCTTGTTATTTGACATTCATGTCACCCCCTAATTTGAATTATGCTTTTATTCGTAAATATCTATTCCTATGATTGACTTGAACATATTCGTACTTTGCTCTTGAATTTCAAACACGTACCACTCCCTGTGGGATTCGACCCCAACTCATTTAGTTAGGTTATAGTACTAACTAACAATCGTTGACGCTTAGTATTGGATGAAGTGTCTTTGCAATGTTATTAATCAGCCTTCTATGCTCGCCTGATGGAGTTCGGGTGGGCTCCCCCTGCCGCACGTGCTGAATGGTTAAGGGAGTTCTACGCTATCCTGCCCATCGTCCGTTGGGACGACCCTCACCCCATTATCCTCATCCGTGGAGTTGACATCCCCCTGAACTCCACTGCCATAAATGAGGTACTATAGTTGCCCGAGACCTCAAACGTTGAGTATAATGCTAAGCTGAGGGAGATGGATTTGGGTAGGCTGAGGGACACTGGTCGAGCCTGCACGCCGGGACAGAGTCTATTGGCCTACTGCTGAGGGTATAACTAGTGCAGACTGGTCACCGGATGCTAAGAGGTGGCTTCACTTGGTCACTAAGAGGATTCGCCCGTCGGGCAACCGCACAGACGTGACATTTCCTTGGGCCTTGGTGGTGGCGTGCGCGGTGCAGGGCATTGAACTGAATGTGGGGACGTGGAATATTTCTGAGTGGAAGATGTTCTACCGGGGTAACAAGTTTCTTTTTTCCAGGACTTATCATTGCGATGTGCAAACAGGCGGGGGTGCCCCTCCTAGATACTGATGAGATACTTCCTATGGATCCCCCCTTCATCCTCTTTTGGTTAGACAAGGCTCTACTTCTCGAAACAAAAGGAGAAGGATGGACAGGGCTAGCAGCAGTCAGGAGGCCGCAGAGTCAGACGATGAAGGAGTCGACAACACTCGTCCCACCTGGTCCTAGCCACCACTCTCAGGTGCACAGGTAGAGGAGGACTTGGCAGCTTTCCGGAGGAGATTGGGGAGCCCAATTGTTAACACCACTCTGATTCCCCCAACACCGCCCCAGAGCTTGAGATGCTCCGTCGTGAGCTGCGCTAGGAGAGAAGAAAGGTCCTGGAGAGGGACCGTCTGCTGATCCGAATATGGAAGGCGGTGAAGATGATGTTCACTTGCGTCGTCCCCGGACAGGAGATTCCCATAGTCCAGAAGGGATTTTCTGGCAATTATCTTGCTTGGAGGAGTCCATGACAGGCTTGGTGCCCCCGGAGGATCTAGACTCTGATGATGACACCTCCCAGTCCCAGGGTTCTTGACTTGTTTTCTCACCCTTCTTGGGCATGTAATTTCGAACAAAACTTTATTTTTATCTTTTCGCCTTTTCTTATGTTTTTGTAGCACGTGGATGCTGATTTTCTAGTTCTCTTTTTGTCGTACATAATTAATTTCTAAGTTTTATAATCAATTCTCAATTTTCGTTGAACACTGAGTGAATTGCAGGGGTTAGCTCAGATACCCTTTGGGGTTTATTTGGGTAACTTTGGAAAACAGAAGAGGCAGGCTGAGGTTCTGCCTCGCCCCATCCCGCTCTGGCGGGAGAAAACCAGCTCTTGCAGTCTCTCCCTAGTGGGAATAATCCCACCCCAGCGGCTCAAACGGAACAAGAACCCAGGCCAAAACATTTCTGGGGTTTTTCTTTTTTCTAAATTTCACAAAGATTCCCAGCCTTACCAAGCCATTTTAGGATAATTCTCTAAGCTAGGAAAAATCATTGTCTACCCCAAGTCAATCCCATGATACACCAACCAACTCATTCTCATTAATTCAGCTCCATAATCCACACATCCCTAGGATACACCCATACACTCACACGGTTATTACACAAGCACAAGACCCGTTCAGATCTTCCTTACAAATCACCTCGTAGCTTTATCTAAACCCTTGCATTGAACCTAGTCAAGATCTTCTTTTCACCACAAGTTTCACGATACCCAAGCATTTACAACTGGTATAATTCAACAACTAGGCCAACATGTTGCATATATTAAAGTCCAAACACCCTTTATTGTGCACCCAATCACATCATCACATTCAAGCAGTTACAACTTCACATTCGCAATTAATTCAAACAACAAGAAGAACACATTCACAGTTTCCAAGATACAATTCACAGACAAGTCCAATTTATTAGTTAGTTCGCTCCATGGATGACCATTCCTGATCATTCATGCTATTACACAACCCCTAGGGCCAGATACCAATTAAAGCCTTCTCAGTTCCATTTTGCTTTGTTTGTGGCCCCTCAGTCGTGACAACGACGTCTGATTCACTTTGTTGAGATACCAATTGGAATAGGGAGATACCAATTGGACTCAACTCACACCACAAGCGACACGCGCACGAAAAGAGAGAAAGAAGGTGGAACGACTTCCTAGAATGGTTCTTAGCTTCCTGAAGATTAGATGTGGACGTCAACACACAAATCCGCAAGAGTCTAGTCCACATTTTGCTCTTGTACTGGGAGACCGGTAACTTGGGCTCTGATACCAATTCATCACGACCCAACCCACCAGGCCGTACGGGCACCCACTCTAACACCTAAGTAGGAGAACCCTCATATCTCAATAGTTAAAACATGCGGAAAATTAAAGAAAAACAGAGATAATGTAATAACAAGGTTTTAAAAATAAGAACTTGTAGAACAAGTTCGGTTAAGACATGTAAAGTAATTAACACCCCCAAGGACCTAGTCTAAACAAGTACAAGAGCTACTAAGAGTACAACAGGACATAATAATGAAAAGACACAGCTCCCACCATGCGGAAGGAAAAATAGAAGTTGCTGGAGATTTCTTCGTCTTCACTAAATGAAACATCACCAAATTGCATCCAGACTATGCCAAAAAGGCATAGCAGGAGTAATATCAGTACAAAACCACACGTACTGGTAGGCATCATCAGTAAACCCAACGCCCACCACATAACATAAGAAATCAACAAGAAAGAATGTGCAATAAACCACTCGCTTCTCCACTTTTACCCTCTCTAGAATACCTCAGAACTACACTAGCACCCTTACTACTAACCACCTTCTCAATCAACCTACTTACTAGGTTCTTGATCTTAGCCTAACCATCCTAACGCATAGAAGAGTCCATGAATACAACTACAATCATTCCGACTAACCACCCACGACATACCCATACTTTTTCTTCTATATTACCCAGCCTTTGCCCTATGGTACATTACAACAAGCTTTCTAACTACTAACCACGAATCCCTTTCTCCAAGGTGAAATCCACCTAAGTATTTACATCACATACGCTACCCCCACTTCTTGCCCTTACAACACGCTGACAACCCCTTTCTCTCAATTATTACGACCCTTGAACCCTTGGCCTTCCCGATTCATTCAACAACAAGATACGTAACAAGTTTACTCAACATAGAAGGACAATCATATATAAGTCCTCATAACCATATAACAACTCCAGAGAAATACAATATCAATTATCATTATGAACCACGTTTAATTTCACAATCCTCAAGATATACAATTATGTCAAGTCATTGGTCCTCTCATGGAACCCAAACCCAAACTATTAGCATACCGGAACGTGGTACCCAATCCAATGCTTATGCCGGAACGTGGCAATCGTTCCCATATTTTGCCAAAACGTGGCAACCGATCCAAGTTAGTGTGTCAGAACGCAACACCCGATCCATTCAATAAGCCACAATCACAATCACAAGTATATTCTCATAATCATACAATCAAGTCATGATTCATGGCATACCTCATTCAATTATTCTCATATATGATTAGTGTGATCCATAACCCAGCATTTGCATACATACACTCATTATAACGACGTAATTACTGACATACATCACACTAATATGAATTCACAACCATCACAATGAATTATTCATCGACATATAGCACTTAAACAATAACTCGACCCTACTTAGCCCTAGTTCATCATCTAAGGCTTCTTCCTATGATTTAATCATCTTTTGTTCGGTGCACGAAGGCCTACGCATAAATCCTACCATTGATTTTCATTATACTACGTAGTGAGCACATATTTATAACTACTCAATTAATAAAACCTAGCCTACTTGGGCGCCAAGCAGATGCACGGGGTTTTGGCTTCGATTCTTGTTTTCGGACTTTGTGACGGTGATCTTGACAGGAAATCCGCAATCCATCGATCTTCTTACACTAGAAATCTCCTTCTCATTCCTTCCCAAGCTTAGAGCAGCTTTTTGGGGGTTTCTAGGGTGGTTTACGTCTAAATTAGGTATTTTAAGAAGAAGGAGAAAATAAGATTTCACGTTATTTACATTCTGTCTCGCCTATCTAGCTCTGCACCAGCTTACCCCACCGTGGCGCCACCGCCCTAGCGGCATCTAGCCCGCCCTGGTGGGACAGTGGCCCAGAAATTTTCTGAATTTTTGCTTTTCCTAAATAACGACAGTTCGGATCGTTACATTATTTTAGTTGTTCAACTTACAAAATACAATCATAATGCAGAAGCTTAAATCTTATTGATATAAGAAATTCAAATCCACTAAAGTCTATTAAAATATCATTTCCCAAACTCTGAAAGTCATCACATCAAGGGCATCTAATCTCCAAATACTAAGTCTAAGCTAGCGTTTAGCCATAGATTTCCAAAAAAATTTGGTGGGTGAAATTTCACCATCTAATCTCCAAATACTAAGTCTAAGCTAGCGTTTGGCCATAGATTTCCAAATATTTTTGGTGGGTGAAATTTCACCATGTGTTTGGCCATAGTATTTGGGAAACATATTTGACTTTTTTAGAAAAAATGTGATTTATACCCATAAATTTTAAAAACTATCAAAACTAACCATAAGTTTGTATTACAAGTCAATGGATCTTCGTTGCAACAAATAACAAATAGTGTCCATGACACTGGAGCAATGTGGTAGTTTGGAGTGAGTGCAACAAGCATCATTCCACACATCGTGAAGTAGACAAAGCACAGGACTTTGTTGCCCTGAGCCAATTGTTTATCATTTTCATCAACAACTATGTCATTACTTTCATTACTTTGGTGTTCATGTAAAAAATTATGTAATACAACGCAAACAACTACTATAGAGGGTGTTTTTGTAAAAGATAAAAGTTTGGTGTAAAATTTTAATTTTTGAAAGATCCCAAATAATGAGATTTGACCCAAATACTAGAAAAAACTAGTATTTGAAAATTTGGGGTATTTGCCAAAAATATTTGCCAAATAATGACAAATTGTATGGACAAACACTATTTGCCAAATTTTCCCCCAAATATTACTTGGGAAATTTATAGCCAAATGGGCACTAAGAGTATCAAAGACACCAAAATAAATTAATAAAGTAATTTATGTCCGAAAACTAAGGACAGCATGCCATGACCTAGAGAATCCAACACGAGCTAGAATGAATAGCTCACCCTAAAAACTGATGTGCTGGAGACTGGCTAGAGCTGAGGTGAGTCAAAGTCTTTGGTACACTTGTTGCACTCCACAGAAGGAAAACAAAGAAAAATACAAGTAGGGCTCAGTACAGGGAAACATGTACTGAGTAGATATCATCACCCGACTCAAAATAGTAACTAATATGTATAAAGTAATAGTATAAAATCAACTATAGCACTTAGTAGGTGACAAGCAACAAGAAACATGAACAAGTGACAGTAGCACTGAAGCAATTCTGTAATCAGTCACAATATCAATAACACGCACGAGGACTCATGCCTCCACACCATGCTCATTTGGGAAATTGGTTTTTTGAGATTGAGTACTTTAAGTTATTTTAATATATTTTCCTTTGATGTTACCGTGCCGGAACGTGACACCTAATCCAATAATATCATGTCGGAACGTGACACCCAATTCAATAATACCGTGTTGGAACGTGACACTCGATCCAATAATACCGTGTTGGAACGTGACACCCGATCCAATAATACCGTGTTAGAACGTGACACTCGATCCAATAATACCGTGCCGGCTCGTGGCACCCGATCCAACCATATAGTTAATTCATTTGTCATTCTTTATCATCTCTTTCCACTTCCTTAACAATATTTCATCAAACCTTCTTTATTCAAGGCATCACTTTAATAGAACAAGTTCAAGATTATGGATTTTGTGGTCTTGGGATTACAAACCAATCACAACTACATATATATTATCCAAACCACAACAACAAAGTACATAGAAAAATTCACAATATCACTTAATGACTATCAATCACTAAGAGTCTATCTATCACATAGAATAAACCATAGCCTACCTCCACCGAAGAACCGAAGTCACGTAAGCTAATTCGCCAATTATTTTCCTTTCTTCAATGCCTCAAATCATTTCCAATCTATCAAGTATGGATAATTTGTAAGTAAACGGGCTCAATTCTATAACCAAGTTCCTAATCTTGATGCCAACTAACTTGTTAAGTCTCATATTTCTTAAACCTTAAGCCTAAGGTTAAGTCTCAATTTCTTTAATACCATAAATGTAATAGAATTCATGTAATGTAATACACTTAATATTTCATTACCTTTCTTAATATATCCAAAATTTGATAATATAATGAATAGTATCTTTTTTAAAAGGCATCAGCCCACTAATTCATGAAATTCGTGATTGTAACCAAAAATTAAAGCTTAACTTGTTGGTAAATTTAATTTAGTCTCTAATATCCCCAATCATCAAATGGTCACTACCATCCTTAATTTTCTAATTTACTATTTCAAATCATTATTCAATCATACATCACTTACCACTAATTCCTGTAACCAATTATCAACAGAAACAAGCCCTCAATTTAATTAGCCGACACCAAGACTCAAATCCAACTCTTCCCACACCAAATATATAATAATAGCAACATGGAATTTACCTTAAAAAAATAATGCATATACTAAATTATTACCTGATGCAGTTGGCCGCTGTTCGTGACGCTGCATAAAGTTTTCCACGCTATTCGTCCGCAGGTAAGTTTCTTCCAAACCCTTTCTTACTTAATTCAATATTTCACCTTGGCTAATTGTATTGGACATTAAATAAATTATGGTTTTGACCCATTAACCACTCATTAAATAAAAATAATAATAATTTAATAAATATCCGTCAACTAAATAACCGTAGTTATCAAATAATTTCAAAACTCTCATTTAAAATTTACTGGAAGGTTCTTTTATGAAAGAAATAGGTCTAGTGTTCTAAACGATCTAACGGGTCGTGACATCTCATTACTTAAATTTGTCAACAATAATTTTAAGAATTATTTTGTTTTTTTATTGTTAAAATAAAATCATAAACACGTTCATCAGGTTATTCGTCCGCTGGTGAGTTTCTCCCAAACCCTTTCTTACTTAATTCAATATTTCACCTTGGCTAATTGTATTGGACATTAAATAAAGAGCAACTTTCACATATAGCAAACACAAAATTCATATTTGTATGTTATAGCTATAGTTTTCATAATTGCGCTCCATAGCAAACATAAATATGTATATTTCGCTATACATACACAAAAGAAAGCAGTTGTATTTAATATGTTTCCGTTTCAGTATACATATACAAAAGATCAATTGTATATTTTGTGTTTGTATAAAGCGAGAAAGAGAGAAAGGCAAAAGAGAACTGGGCAGGAAAATATTTGTATTGTATAATTATAAGTGTATATGACGAAGATATATGTATTTACATGTGCATAAATAATTTTCCCTCGCTTTATACAAACAGAAACTAAATTTATATATTTATGTTTGTATAAGCGAGAGAGGCGAGGGAGAGACTGGCGAGCGAGATCTGGGAGAGGGGAGGAGGGGAACAAAAATATATGTATATATACAATTTTCTCTCGCTTTATACAAACACAAACGCATTTTATACATTCACGTTTGTATAAAAAGCGAGAGAGGCGAGGGAGAGAACGAGAGTGGCGAGCGGGATTCATCAGTAGAGAGGCGAAATAGCAAGAGTTTGCTATGGTGTACAATTAAATCAAACTATGTTTATAGCATTTAATTTGAATTAATAGTTTACTATTATATACAATTTTCCCTTAAACTATGGTCTTTACCCATTAATCACCCATTAAATAAAAATAATAATAATTTAATAAATACCCGTCAACTAAATAACCGTAGTTATCAAATAGTTCCAAAACTCTCATGTAAAGTTTACTGGAAGGTTCTTTTATGAAAGAAATAGGTCTAGTGTTCAAAACGACCCAACGGGTCATTACTTAAATTTGTCAATAATAATTTTAAGAATTATTTTATTTTTTTATTGTTAAAATTAATCAAAATCATAAACACGTTCACGCAATACCTATTATCCTCTCGCCAACATTTGTTTACTATATTACTTTTGATTTATTTATTTAGTGTGTTTACCTTAATTAAAATCATGATTTTGAATTATCTATATTTTTGTTTTCAATATGATATATTATAGTTTAAATTAACGATGTAAGCTACATATATTTTAAAATTAATATACTTTATTATTAAAAATCTATTAAGATTTGAGTTAGTGGCCTTACACACAGCTTAAAATTACTTAGTTACTTCATATTTTAATTGTATTAATACCTTTAAAGTAATATTATATTTATTATATATTTTTACATTGTAACTACAATAACTTTCTGATCTTGATTCCTTAAATTATTTCTTATATTTTTTGTTCACAAAAAAGATATGTAAAAATAGAGGAGAAAATAAAACTTTCAACAATACAAATTATCTATATTAACAATAGGGAATTTATACAAAATTCTATGTTTGGTGATATATAATGTTATTTAGAGTCAATCAATCAAGAAAACAAAAAAAAAGTAAAAACACAGCTATATACTATCTTGTGTTCATCTTTTATCATTTGCTTCAATCCTCAAGCTTGTAAAAGTTAATATAATCACTTTATATTTTTTTCGTGTCTTGTTTCCAACTGAACATTACCCTCGTTTTCTCCTAAAAAAATAAGAAAGAATTTTATCAACTACTAATAGTTTACAAAGTTAATTTTTTAAAGCCTAAAGTTATCTATACAAGAACCGAAAAGTCATTTATATGGCCAAACAAATATTTGACGAAAATAATAATTGAGTTATATCTAAAATTAGTAGATTAAAATGAACGTCAAATCTCTAAAACAACTCTTGCAATATAAATTATAAAAACAGTGAAACAACGAATTCAATTTTTATTGAATAACAATATATTTGGGATATCATAATAATTAGTTTTTTTAATGAGAAAAGAAGAGTGAAAGAAAATTGAATTACATATCGTCCGTATTTTTGAAAACTACAAAGAAAACTGAATTATATATCATCTGTAATTTTTGAAAACTGTAAAGGAAACTGATATATATTGATTTTCGAAGAAGAAAAAAGAAGACATGGATATGTGGAAATATGAATCATATGTGGGAAGTTATCCAAATGAAAAAGTGGATATGTTCTGAAAAGTTATCCAAATGTTAGTTTAAAAAATTTCTCTCTCTTTTAAATTAAAATTCAAAATTCGGAATTGCATTTTTTTCATTCCGTATTTTTTAAATTAACCACCCACATAAGCTTTTTGATTTTAAATTATTTTAAAAAAAATCGGTTTCCTTTATTTAACTATTTTTAAAAAATTATTTCAAAAAAGGAATTTTAAAATTCAAATTGGAAAACAACGACCAATTTTAAATTTTAGGAAAGAAATATAGAATTATTTAGTTGGTAATTCAGTTTTTTTTTTTTTTGCATGTTAATTTTAGATACAAATTTTGAAAAAATAATTTATATTTTAATGGTGCTGAGATTTGACACTTTTTATAAAATACAAATTTAAAATTATTGATTTTTTGTGTGCTGATTTTAAAACTGATAGCCACCTTCATTTTTTATGAAGAACGTGAAACCAACGGTTTATGAATACTAATTTAAAATTAATTATTTAAAAATTTTAAATCCAAATTTAAATATCATATCAATTTTGAATGAGAACTTTTTATTCTCTTCCATATCCTAGATTTTTTTAAATATTGTGCATATTTGTCCTATGATTTGTTTTTCTTATCTTTTCTTCATTTATCTTCCATCCTTCTTTCTTTCAATTGTTTGTTATTTTTTATTTTATTATTATTAATTTTTACTATTGTTGTTGGTACTACTACTCCTACTATTATTTATTCATTTACTTATAATTATTATATTAATATTGATAATACTATTGTTATTATTAATTCTTTATCTTTATTTTTTAATTTAATAGTTCTCTATAATTATTTTTTAATTTAATATTAAATTAATATATTTAAATTGATTTTATAACATCTGAAAATAATAAGTTTATGAAATAGTAAGAGATAATTTAAAATTCTTTTATGTGTGGGTTTATCTTCTAAGCTGATAAAAAAAAGTTTAAATTTTATTCCAACTCAAATTTTATTTAAATTAAAATTCATTATTATTTGCATTGGTCAAAGAACAAAGAATTAAACGCACATACATACATATATATAATTGCATAAAAAAAATTGCATGGTGCGTGACATTAAATATTGTTTTAAGACAACAATTTTCATATATAAAACATTTTTCATACCATAATGAAACATCATCAAATAATTAACCATCCTTTGTGCGGCAGATCATGTTTGTGTAAAGTCCAGTTCTAGATCTACGTTAAGGATAATAAATTATATGTATATAAAGCGATATAAAATTTAGAAAAGAGGAGAATGTAGAACTTGAAAAATGAAGAAATAACAATATTATTTTACCAAACATTATTGTTAACAATTTGTTCAAAAATACCGATTAAATCGAAAATAGACGGTAAACTATGTCACAAGATGCCTAATGAAATATTCATGTAGCATAAAGAAACAAACAAAATATTAATAAAAGAAAATAAGATTTTACCAGTAAAATCGATAATAAAAGAAGAAAAGATATAAGAATGTCATCTGATTTTAGAACTTTGAGAGCAATATCCAAGCTTTCAGTGTAATTTGTGTGGTGTAAATATTACAACATTAACTTGTGAATAATTTTTTTTCTCAACCAAACTCATAAAGTTAATTTTGAGATGTCACACCCCTTTTCGCGCACGGTGGAAGGGTTTTTCCAATTTAAGTGACGGTATTGATTTAGGGATTATTTTATTTTTGTTTCAGAGTCCCCACTTGGAATTGAGTTGTGGTGTTCCAAGTCACCTTTTCGAATCCCTAATCAATAGGAAATGACTCTTTTAGTTTTGGTCTACGAACTAGAAATTCGGGTAAGGAATTCTGTTGACCGAGGGGAAGGTATTAGGCATCCCTCGAGTCCCGTGGTTCTAGCACGGTCGCTTTTATTGACTTATACTTATTTTAATATGTTTTTGGATAATTTGTGTCTAAGGCCACAATTCACTTATTTTTTAATCGTTGAATTTTTATTAGTCTTAAATCGGATGCATAACTGCATTCTCGATCTTGACATTTTGGAGACATAAATGTCTTCTTTGCATCATACTTAATAACCTTATTTTTTATAAGTCACTACCTTAAATTAATAAAAACTAATTATATTAGTGGACAAGGTGCGTCACCGCATCCTTGAGTTTATTTTAATGTCTCAAAAAAGATGTGTAACCACATTCTTAATTGAAACAAATATTTTTTAATTTGTTTAAGTGTTTGATCTAACATTAAAAGAAAATATGTATGAGATGTCACACCCCTTTTCGCGCACGGTGGAAGGGTTTTTCCAATTTAAGTGACGGTATTGATTTAGGGATTATTTTATTTTTGTTTCAGAGTCGCCACTTGGAATTGAGTTGTGGTGTTCCAAGTCACCTTTTCGAATCCCTAATCAATAGGAAATGACTCTTTTAGTTTTGATCTACGAACTAGAAATTTGGGTAAGGAATTCTGTTGACCGAGGGAAAGGTATTAGGCATCCCTCGAGTCCCGTGATTCTAGCACGGTCGCTTTTATTGACTTATACTTATTTTAATATGTTTTTGGATAATTTGTGTCTAAGGCCACAGTTCACTTATTTTTTAATCGTTGAATTTTTATTAGTCTTAAATCGGATGCATAACTGCATTCTCGATCTTGACATTTTGGAGACATAAATGTCTTCTTTGCATCACACTTAATAACC
>JAJOOR010021617.1:0-11757 GCA_036250505.1 Solanum acaule | reverse complement strand
TGCTTGGGGGGTGGGGGGTGGGATAGGTAGGGATGAAATTATATTTGAAATTTAAAAAATAAGATAATTTTTAATTATTATTTTTTTGAATGGGGAGGGTCGGGTACGGTGTATGGGTAGGGTAAGAAAATAAACTAAAGGATAAAGTAGAGTTTTGGAAAATGTTTTCCTTAATTTTGGAAGGGGAGTCATTTTCCTTAAAATTGAGGGAAATGAGTTGATTTGGAAAACATTTTCCAAATATTTAAGCCAATCAAACATGGGAAAATTGGAAAACATTTTCATCTCTATGGAGATTTGATTTCATAGCCTTTTACAAATTTATTTAATTTTATGTTCTTACTACAAGATATTTTCATTTTTACACAAGAGATATTCATTTTTATACACTTCCTCCGTTTCAAATATTGTTTGTCTGGTTTGACTTGGCACGAAGCTTAAAAAAGTAAATAAAATTTCCAAATCTTGTGATTTTAAGGTAGAGATAAGTAGAATGTATCAAAATTTCCTTTAATTTTGTGTTCTTAAATATGTCATATGAAAAATTGAAATTAAAATATTGCTAAAAAAAGTAAAAAAAATATTCTTTTTTAAATAGATTAAAAAGAAAGTAAGACTAACAATTATAACGAAAAGAGTCTATCAAATTTAAAAATAAATTCATTTTCTTCTATTCAATTGCAGAGATCATTTCCTCTTTTATCTTTTTTTTCTTCTCTTTTCAATTTGGTTATATTTAAAATTTCCACGAGAAATGCTTTTACACCCTTTTGACAATATTTTGTAGAAAAGCCAACCAAAATTTCCAGTCATAACGGAATAAACAAATAGTATTTGTACAAGCATTGAATTATGAGAAGAGCTAACTTTCTTTTACAATAATGATACATTGATACCTTAATTAGAGGTCTAGGATTTAGAAAATTATGTTGAAAGTGTTATTTTCAAATGATTCTTGTAGTGTGTTGTTCGAATTTTGTCAGAGCTTTAATGTGGACTCCGAACACCGAGTGAAAAAACAAAAAAAATGAAAATGATAGATTGATAGTACAATTTTTATTTTTTATACAAATTTGTCCACGTGACTTTAGTAGTCTTGGGGAGCCTTCGTGTAGTTTTTTCTTTAGAGTTAAATAGAATATTAATGAGATTTTTAACTTCTGTTTACAATAAATACTTAATATGTAGAGAAAAATTCAGAAATAGCAAATATAATAGACATAGTAAGGTTTTATAGCTGTAGTTTTGATAATTGTGCTCCATAACTATAGTTTTATTTGCTATGGAGGTTGTGGTTTGTATATTTCGCGCGATTTGTATAATTTTGCTTGTCCGTTTGTACATTTCGCTTGCGTACAAATAGGGTAAGTATATACAAATTTTGTACTTATACATTGAGGATTTTTTCAAAACTCCTTCACTTGCCAATATACAAACATGGTAATTTATTGTGAATTTTTCATAAATTGTATACAAATAGCTAGGGTAAGCATATACAAATTCTAGATTTATACAATCAGGAACCGAACTATATAAAATTCTAATTTATACAATCAAGCTAATTATACAATTTTAGGTGAAATATAAATTAAGCAAATAACAAGATTTGGGAAACCTATGGTTGCGAATCACAATTTTTCAAAACAATAGTTAAGCATTTAATATTGTTTAAATGTTTGCTATTCTGCACAATTTTTCCTAATAGATATAGGGAACTGTAAAAATATAAATATGATTATTCTTAATGAGTTAATGATATATCTGATAAGAAAATTGAGTAATTAGTTTCTATACTTATAAGTTGTTATAATTATAAAAATTCAATTTGTTCACCAACTGTTGATTCAATTAGGGGCAGATTTAGGAAAATGAAAGGATGTCACATGACACTGCTTCATCGGAAAAATTTACTAAATAGGTATATATAATTATGAAACAGAAGCAAACATAGTTGTTATTATTATTATACATTATAAGTGACACTCTTCGAATAAAAGGTGCATATAGATTAGTTAGTTTTGTGTTGAAATTCCACAGGTCAAGTTGCGTGTTCAAGCCTCGTAGCCTCATTTTTTTGTGTGTTTTGTGTTCAAGCCTAATTTTTTTGTGTTTTCTCTTTTGACTTTCTTTGTTTAGTAATATTTGGTGCTTCTTTTATGTGTTTTGGGTGTGTTGTGTTCAAGCCTCATTTTTATGTGTTTTTTCCTTTGACTTTTTTTGTTTAGTAATATTTGGTGCTTTGTATAAGTAAATATTTAGTATTATATTATTAATGATATTATTTTGAATACATTTCGTAAAGTAAAAATTCATCGAAAAGAATAATAATATGTTTTTATTTATTTTTTAGAAAAGATATAATAATATATTGTGTTACGTTATTTTATTTATTTTTCTTATTTTAAAATGTGATACCGATTACAAAAATTTTTTGTGTACGCCACTGAATTCAATACCTCTATATCAATAAGTCAATTTTTTACGATTGAATTATCAATTATAATTCAATTTTCAACCGCCCTACCACTTAGCCCATAAGAAAAACTCCCAAGTATAAAGGTCAAAAGTCCTTTCCATCTAGAATATCCAAGTTTTGGGTATTCACAAAGATCAAAATCTCGAATGGAAATATACCATTACTCTTGAGTATTCACAAAAAGAGATCATGAAGACATCAAATATTGTCTTTCTTTAAAAATATCTTGAATATCTCATAAAGTCTTGGAATATTTATAAAGAAATCAAAATATGCACTCTTCTTGATGATCAAATACTTCAAGAAGATCCACAAATCCTTTCATGGAAATAAAGTCAAATCATCATTAATTCGAGAAATACATAAACTAACGACCCTCAAATCATGAAGAAAAAACTTAGGAGAAAAATAAATAAATAAAGGAACAGAATTGTACCCATATTATTTTATCAATAATATTCTTATTTTTTCAGATTTTGTTATAGTTTATTTATTTTTATATATTTAAAATTTGTTATAAACACCTCATATATTAGTACATATATGACTTGTCTTTGTCTTATTCAATAAGATTAAAAGATAAAATATATATTTTAAAAAAGAAGTTATTTCCCTAGGACAAAACTTGCTAAAACTTAAAGTGTTAGCCATAGACAAATAAGGGTCAAATATTTAATACTACCCAATTTAGGGAAAATTATGTGATTAAGCAAATCTACACTACTTAATTAATCATCATAACTATAATTTGCTATAATTACAATTCGCGACTAACATTAAGCGTTAATTACGTGGGTTGGGTTTGAATTTGTATAATACGCCAAGTTTGTATAATTCGCAACTAACAATTATTCGTTTGATTTGTATTTGTATACGATGGTTGTATATGTATATGACGGTGATTTCCTTTGATTTTTCAGTTTTATCACCAGATACATTCAATTTTTTTTGTATAACTTTTAAAGTTTGTATAAACGTGTAGTTTTTGGATTTTGCATAAAATAATTTGTATAACTGTTTAAAGTTCAAAAATTTGTGTTTGTATAAATTCGTTATTTTGAGTTTTATCATATTTATATAATCAGAAATTTGTATTACTCAATTATACAAATACACACGAATTATACAAACAAGTTGTGAATTATACAAATTATTGCTCTCTCTCGCTCGCCTCTCTCCTCCCTCTCCCAATCTTGCTCGCCTCTCTTCTTCCTCTCTCATTCTCACTCGCCTCTCTCCTCCCCCAATATGTAGCTACGAATTGTAATTAGCAAACTATAGTTATAAAGCCTAATCAAGTTATTTTGAATGGCTATATGCGAAAATTTCCCATTTCAAAACTATTCTTGTAAATTACCCATATACAATGTTGGCTACAAACCCAATAAACTTCGCAGCCTTGGCCCACTTTCTTTCCTTCCTGGCCCAAATCCACATACCATTTAACTACGGGTTATTAAAACCCGACCCGGAATACTACCGCCTTCACGACCCTTCTCTGTCTCTCGAGAAGGTCTAGAACATTGGGCATTTCATTCGGTTTCTTCTATATAGAACTTTCTAGCTCTCTCTCTCAGTTCTCATTTACTCAACACTTCTCTATAATTTTCTCATTTTTCTCCACGTTACTCTTCACCTTCTCAACACCAACATTCTTGCTTACTCTTAAGTAAATCTCCATTCTCTTCCTCTCACTCTGTTTTAACAGTAAGTTCTTCTAGTTTGTGTTGTAAGGTAAAACTCTGATTCATTCATTCTGCATTTTCTTGATCTTTCTTTGAGTTTAATGAACACCCTTTTGCTTAAAACTTAATCCAACTCAAGAAAGAATTGTTTTTTTTTCATTATGAATGTGTTGTTTTCTTTGTCTGGTTGCTTAATTGAACAATGTTGGTCCATCTAAATGCAAAGTTTCAGTTTTTTTCATGTGGGGTTGATTACTTTATTTCATCTATTTAATCACAAATGAAATTGGTTGCTTCGATTTTGGTGGGCACTGGTAAGCTACTTGTCAATTCTGTATTTAATTAGTTTCCTATACCTTGTTTACTGATCAGTTTATCTTCTAAAAAAAGTTTAAAGTTTAAACTAAGAGCATTTATATATATGGTGGTTGGAATACAGAATTCAGAAAAAAAGAAAGATGGTGTATCCGTGGATGGGGAGTATTAAAGTTGGAATTTTGTTACAAGCTGTTATTTTTGCTATTTATATAATGAAATAAATATGTCATAATAGAAGTAATGAAGCATTCTGGTTCTGGATATGAAGGTATCCAGTTCTTGAATGTATATCAGCTTGTGCATATTTTTCGAAATTTGTAATTGAAGATTAAACTATGTAGGAAATACCTTTGTGTTAGACTGCAAGATTAGGTCAAGAGTTGGTAATCAAGCATGAGAAATTGTGAACAATAGAGGCAATTGTGTTATATGAAAGGACAACTCTCAGTTATTATGAAGCAGTTTATGCGGATAACTCTGTTCACCAAGGCTTGGACAAATAGGAAGAAATTTCACTTAGTTATTTTTACCTGTACTAGGATTTGAACCTGAGACCTCAAGAGCTTATTGTGCTGTCATATTTAATGATTCAAGATGTTTTTTTTTTTTGCTTTTGTCTTAAGTTATAGTCTAGAAAAAGCAGGGTCATGAAGCTTCAGCTGTGAGTTATCTGTGGACCCTCGATAGACTAACATGATATATGCTATGTGATTATCGTATGGAACGGATGAAATTTGATATTGCTTTTCAAATAATTGAATCAGCGAATATGTATATATTGTTAATGCAGGAGTTCTTTAATCTGTATTCATGGCTGAACAAGCATATACTGTGGTATCTGATAGTGAAACAACCGGGGAGGAAAAAACTTCATCGGCTTTCCCTGAGATAGCAATTGGGATCGACATTGGTACATCGCAATGCAGTGTGGCAGTTTGGAATGGATCTCAGGTGGAGCTCGTCAGAAACACGAGAAATCGGAAATTGATGAGATCATATGTCACCTTCAAAGATGAGGTTCCTGCTGGTGGTGTTAGTGATGAACTGGCTCATGAATATGACATGTTGTCTGGAGCTGCAATCTTCAACATGAAACGTCTGATTGGTCGAGTTGATACAGATCCGGTGGTTCATGCCAGCAAGAGCCTCCCCTTTTTGGTTGAAACTTTAAATATCGGTGTCAGGCCATTTATTGCTGCCTTAGTGAACAATATGTGGAGGTCCACTACGCCTGAAGAAGTTCTTGCCATCTTTCTAGTTGAACTAAGAGCTATGGCTGAAGTTAAACTGAAACGTCCTGTGAGGAATGTGGTTTTGACAGTTCCGGTATCATTTAGCCGATTCCAGTTGACCCGAATCGAACGAGCCTGTGCCATGGCAGGGCTTCATGTTCTAAGATTGATGCCTGAACCAACTGCAGTTGCTCTGTTATATGCTCAGCAGCAACAACAGTCTGGACATGAAAATATGGGTAGCGGGAGTGAAAAGATAGCTCTTATATTCAATATGGGTGCGGGGTATTGTGACGTAGCTATAACAGCTACAGCAGGTGGTGTTTCGCAGATCAAGGCCTTGGCTGGCAGCACGGTTGGAGGTGAGGACCTACTTCAAAATCTGATGCATCACCTCTTACCAAACATGGATGATCTATTCTCAAGCCATGGAATTGAAGAAATAAAGAGAATGGGATTGCTTCGAGTTGCCACCCAGGATGCTATCCACTTACTCTCATTCAATATGAGTGTCCCGATTGATGTTGACTTGGGAAATGGAACAAAATTATCTAAGGTTCTCACGAGGGCAGAGTTTGAAGAGGTGAACAAAGAAGTCTTCGAGAAATGTGAGGCTCTGATAAGACGTTGCTTGCAAGCTGCTAAACTAGAAGCGGAAGATGTACATGATGTCATAATTGTTGGTGGTTGTTCCTACATTCCAAAGGTTCGGAACATTGTCATGAGTATATGCAGAAGAGAAGAGCTTTATTCAGGAATGAACCCGCTGGAGGCAGCTGTACGTGGTGCAGCACTGGAAGGAGCAGTCGCTTCAGGAATTAGTGATCCATTTGGAAATTTGGACCTGTTAACCATCCAAGCAACTCCTTTAAGCATTGGCATTCAAGCTGATGGAAGTGACTTTGTACCAGTTATTCATCAGAACACCACAACACCAGTAAGGAAAGAACTGATTTTCACTACTGTCCATGATAACCAAGCTGAAGCATTGATCCTTGTTTACGAAGGTGATGAGAAAGCAGCAGAAGACAATCATCTCCTAGGCTATTTTAAGATCAGAGGAATACCTCCAGCACCAAAAGGTATTCCAGAGATTAGTGTGTGCATGGACATTGATGCTTCCAATGTCCTGAGAGTCTTTGCTGGCGTAATGGTGCGCGGGACTCAGCGTGCTCCTATGCCTTTCATGGAAGTTAGGATGCCTACTGTTGATGATGGACATGGCTGGTCTGCTCAAGCTCTGCATAAAATGTATGGCTCTACTTTAGATTTGGTAACAGTAAAGAAAATACAGCATTGAGATTGCTGAATAGATAATAAAGTAAAAGAGACATATTAGGTGTTGTAAGTAGTGAAAAATGTGCCAACTATTTCATGTAAATATGTGTCTAGTTTTATATTTGCCGGAGAATAATCTTGGTTGTGAGTGTTGAGAATAATAGTTATAGCAACTGTTGTAACTTTGTCTCAAGATATTTAGAGTTTCATATTTCCAATGTGTCCTCTGTTTCAAAATCATCTATCAGTTATTTGTTGGGTTTTTATTTAATCTGATCATATGTCTTTGTTTAAATCTAATGTTATGTTGTTAGTTTAAATACAATGTTTGTAAATTGAGATACTTCTTTCTGTGAGTCGAGCATGTTCTATATATGAAATTACACACATTTCATGAGGTGCGGGTAAGTTTTTACCTATTGTCCGGGTGCTCATGCTCCTGAATCAAATGCTGTAAGCTACCTTTTTTCTTCTTTTTTGCAAGGGCAAATGCAGAAATCTTTCATGTAAAGTTAGCTGTCTAGAGCCACAGCACTTCTAATAAGACAAGACAAACAAGTGCAACTTTTTATAAGTGGAGGTGCAAAGATTTTTAAAAGTTTAGGAAAAGTCATCCTCCAGGTAATTATTGGCTGAGTGTTATCAAAAACAAAAAGCGCAAAAAATCCTAAAATTGGGGGTTTAAACACACGGTGTAAATAAAATGTGGATTTTCATGAAAAAAGACGTGAAGGGTTAAAAATAATGCATAATATATATATTTATATATATATATATATAGTGCAATACTAGTAATTATAGGCACGAACATATGAACAAACATTAATTGTTTGACAAAAAAGTATTTGATGATGACACTAAATTGCACAGCCTCGTTTCAGGCCTTTGACAACATTTGGTGGTAGCCTTAACAGACAGCAAAAGAAACCTAAAAGCCAGCAATAGAAAGGGGAAATGAAAAAATCAACTGCAGCTGCTCAAATATTCCAAACTAAATTTACTGCTGAGGGCATGAGAAATCCTTAAAAGGCCTAAACAAGCAAAACCAGTTAGAGAGACAACATATCTACCAGATACTCAAATTGTATGAAATTGCATATCAGAGAAGTTAATGAGACAGCATATAAAATTAGATATACTTCATGGCTGAATGTTTGGAGTAGAGATGATCAACGATTCAAGACTCGATTGCCACCATTAAGTTTCTCACACAGAATAGAGGTAACACATGGAAAGAAAACGTCTTAGAACAGCTGAAGACCCTCAATTATGTTATTATTGCTGGTGACAAATTATCTCCACCCGAAAATCACCAAATGAATTGAAATTAACAAAACAAAGAAATGAATGGTGAAATATGTTCGCCAACACAAGATTGCATAGCAATTGCCTTCAAGATATGTATGCAACTACTCAACTCAAGCATGTACTTCAGTGAAATCTATGTTTACGGATAGCATTCCATTTCAGTGGTACCTCAAAGGAGTATATACCTTCAAATCTCTGCACTTAGCCGACAAAAGCAAATATCATTTCTTGCATCTGTAGATCTAATAGCAGGCCAACTAGTACTCAACGTGCCAAAGTATACAACGTTCCCAGTTTTCATGTTCTTAATCTCACAGCAAGTTATAGTAAGAAGTTTAAAATCAGCAACAATGGAATGGAGCCTTTATTTATCCAAAGCTATGTTGTTAGACTCTACCATTATGGAATCATTTTACATATTACATGCAAAGTCTGAAGATTTACTAATACATTTCACAATTTTACCATACAAAAATGGAACCTTTACTTATCCAAAGCTATGATGTTAGACACTACCATTATGATGAGTTTGATTGTCTCTAATGATGTTTGCATATACTCAAAGGAAAGTTCCACTTTATGGACACAATTATTATTCATAATAGTAGATAACAACCAGTAATCAAAAGAGATTGACTCTTTAAAGGAATAAAACGAAACGTAAGATTCAAGTACTAATCATAGCACATGAAGAGATGAAAAAGGAAGTAACAAGAAAAAAGTATATTCATTAGAAATAACTCAAATCAAGTTCACAAACAAGATCTTAAAAAATTAATCTTTTTTGGGAAATACTAGAAGAACACTCAACTAATCGTTCTTCCAAACATACAAAACCAAAGAAAAACCCAAACCAGGTGATTTTGAATTGCTCAAAGTACTCTCTGTATAAGGCCAAGGCATCACAGAGAGATCAGACAAGGTTTGTGTATTCCACAACTTCTCAGCTGACAAACAAGTTTGAAACATGAACACTGCATTCCCAAAATTGCTACTGAACAACCAATTATGAACATCCCAAAACACTTCAACAGGGAGTCCATCAATTAAAACAGTATAGTTACCGCGAAACTTCCAGCGCAAGTGCTTCACTTGCATTACAGTTTTCGAATCGATACGTACCAAAAGGCAAGGATCATCAATGACACTAGAGTCACACTCAATTGTAATATCATGAATTGGACCAGTATAACAAAATTGAGCCTTAGTACCAAATACCCTCTTTCCAAATATGTGTTCCCTCTTGGAAATAAACATTGCATTTGAAAGAGAGGGAGTTGCATTACTCTTCTTAAATGCTTCTTTCCTCAGATCCCCAATAGCCAAAACCATCTGGCCTTTACACGCTACTGCTAAATAGTAACCTTCAACAGGCTCTGGCCCAGATCCAAATTTTGCCAGAGAAAAGTCCCAATGGATGTCAATTTTACAAGCATTAACTTCCAAAGACCTAGACCCTTTTCTTTTAGAGAAAAGAGAAGGCTTTACATCAACTTTACAAAGACATTGATGAGACATATCATCAATTTCAACACTAAGGCATTGACCCATCAAACTTTTAGTCCAAACAACTGTAATCAAACAAGATTTCCCCAGTAATTTACACTGATAGACACAGGTTACTAAATTCTGTGGGGTTTTACTCACACCAACAACACTTGAACAAGAAGCATCAGCAACTTGAACCCCATTTTCACCAAAGCAAGATGGGAAATCCCTCATTTTTCAGCACAATCAAGAAAACACAATAAAAATTGTATCTTTAAACACCCTTTAGTCAAAAAAACCACACATTTTCCCCCCTTTCAAGATTCCACTTTGTGGTACTAAAACAACTGAACTATGTATGGAAATGGATGAAAAAACAAGAAATGAAAAAGGGTAAGTGAAGCAGCATACCAGTATGAAGTTTGTACCTTATAAAGCTCTGAACTTTGAGAAAATTGTTCAGAGCTTGAAGCAAAGGAGGAAGAGGGGTTGTGTAAAAGTGGGGTATGCTTTAAGAATTGAAAGGGAAATGGGGTTGCATTGTTTATAAAGTACAAGGAATACACTGTTTGAAGGAAAGACAAGAGATGCTTTAGATTACAACCAAATTTTGCTGTGGTAAAAAAGTGAAAAGATTTAGGATTTGTGGGGAACAAAAGTTTGAAAAGAATATAGAGTAATTAAAAGGAAAAATAAATGTCATCAAAATTTTGTTTTTTTCTTGTTTTTCCCCTGGTGTTCGATATCAACAAAAAAAGTTCGACAAAAACGACTCTATATCTAAGGAAACTCAAATTCAAGACATGAGTAGTTACCACTCCAACACGTCAGTAACATAGCTTATGAAGCTTTTTAGGGTAAATGAAACATGCATGGACCCTTACATCATTTGTGTTTCAGAAGAATTTAAGTAAACACACAATTTGTTGGATGATTAGTTAAGTTTTACTAATTTAATGGTGCAATTACATATTTATAAAACACAAATTATCAAAATAGTCGTAGTTTATAATCATGTTAGCTATTATAAAAGCCTTTTTTTTATAATGATCTTCAATAAAATCATTTTTTCAAAAATTAAATAATATTTTTCGAAAAATATTTTCTCGAGTATCAAACACACCCAATAGTAAATTGGGACGGGAGTAACAAATATACCAGCTTAGTTAAATTATACTTTTTTTCAAGTTATGGTATGCCAAATGAACTTCACCATTTTGGTGACATCACATGCTTTTGATACTTTTTGACTGTCGTAACTTGATTATAGATTAATTTATATACATTTCGCCTTAATTTACGTGATATAATTGAGTTTTAAATTTTTAAATTTTACTTCTGAATTTTGATATATTAGCTGTAAGTTTCTTAAATAAAATTTATGGATTTAAAAATTATATTAAAGTATTGTAAATCATACTAATGAATAATTTAAAATACGTAAGAAGTATTTTTTAAATTTATTCAATTTTTTATTAACTCTCAATATCATTGTGCCACATGAATTGAGACGGAGAAATTACTATATAGTCGTTGTTGCTCCATCAAAATAACAATAAAAAGGTTATATACATTTTGTATATTGATATATACATAATTACTGAATATTTTTATACATAATTACTGCATATTTTTATAGTTTTCTTGTATTATTATTTGTTTATTGTGTTTCAGTTACTGGATTGTTATGTTGATGTTCTTATTGCTTTCTTGTAAATATTGCACTCTTTTTCTTATTAGTTGTCATATTTACTTCACTATTTTTTTTCTGTATATCTAAATTTGAATCGAGGGTGCTTCAAAAATAATTACTCTACTTGAAATAATTGATATATATTCAGCTAACGACTGTGATTATTAGGATAGAGCGGCTATATATATTAAAAGTCATTTTCAAAAAGCAAATATTATTTTGAAATTTCATTTCAGAAATAAGAAACGGGGGGGGGGGGGGGGGGGGGGGGGGGGGGGG
>JAJOOR010021615.1:0-17494 GCA_036250505.1 Solanum acaule | reverse complement strand
TTTTTAAGAAAACCTCTTAATGGATCTGAAAAGATCTTAACAAATCAGATTTGTAGGAGTCTTAATACCATCCAGACTTATTTAATACGCTCTAAAATAATCACATGCCGCTTTTGTTTCTCTTTGTGCGGCTTTTGTTCTCTCTCACTATAAACTTTCTTCCTCTCTTTTCTCAATCAAACATCATTTTTTTCCTCTTTGAACTGGTAAGTTTTTATTGTTTTTTTATATTAACAATTTTTTTGGGATGTGTTGATGTTTATCAAGAACACTTCACCTCTACCCTTTCAAGATTTGTATACAAAACTTTTTGAAGGTTCTACTGCAATTCCCAAATTCTCACACCTAATTAATCATTCAGATTAAGCCTATTAAGTCCATTTGTTTATTTTTAAGAAAACCTCTTAATGGATCTGAAAAGATCTTAACAAATCAGATTTGTAGGAGTCTTAATACCATCCAGACTTATTTAATACGCTCTAAAATAATCACATGCCGCTTTTGTTTCTCTTTGTGCGGCTTTTGTTCTCTCTCACTATAAACTTTCTTCCTCTCTTTTCTCAATCAAACATCATTTTTTTCCTCTTTGCACTGGTAAGTTTTCATTGTTTTTTTATATTAACAATTTTTTTGGGATGTGTTGGATGTTTATCAAGAAAACTTCACCTCTACCCTTTCAAGATTTGTATACAAAACTTTTTGAAGGTTCTACTGCAACAACAAGCTATACCTATCCCTGTCCTGGTGTATCTTTTGTATCTACTACTATAGATATAAATACACCTAATGAAGTTGAAGATCTAGTTGGTGACAAAAATGATGAAGGTCTTAGTAATTTTGTATCTCAATCTTCAATTTTGACTGAAAGAAAAGTTTCGAGATGAAAAGAAAAATTTATTTGTCTCAATTAGAAATTGATGAGAAGACAAGCACTGTTTTAGAGTGTTATTGACTAGAAAAAATAATAAACCTAGCTTTGAAGAATGAAAGTTAACATTAGATGGTCTTGGATGGAAGAACCATTATACAGTACAACTATTAGTATATTTTGTGAAATTATCTGCTACAGAAAAGCATGGATGATGCTACAGGTTCACAAGTTAGAGAATTGAATTAAGGTCATCAGAAAAAAATAGGAATTCTTTAATTTTTCTAATTAGCTAGAATATATGTTAGGCGTTAATAATGTGAAACCTTCTTTATTATTGATTAGTTGGATAATTTTTTTTATGAAAAGATGTTTATGTTGAATTCTTTAAAAAAAAAATCATGTTATAATAATTTTTATACTGATATATAATTTTTATTTGCATATCATATAATTTAATTTTTTTAATCAAATATAAACATTTAAAATATTATTTTTTTTATCAAAAAGTAATACTATTTTGACAAAATAAAATTATTATAATATTTTATTGATATAATGTTTAATTTCATATGCACATTCAAATATCGAAAACAAACGGTCTTAATCATTCAGTGTTCACATCTAGAGACCACATCTTAATATTCAGATGCTTATTCAGATTCAGACGTCTTAATCTTAATGGAAACAAATGAGGCCTCAAGAGGAAACACACTATCTTAAAAGAAGCAAACTAAAGCTCAAAGCTTTATATAAAAGATTTACTCAAATTCAAGATGTGAACATTAAGGGGTTGCTGGCTATACAACTAGCATAGCTAATACCATGTTTGGTAGCATTAGTTGTTTTATAGAAAATTCAGTATTCAAAGTATGATGTTTGATTATCATATTACAATCCCACACACATAAAATATGTATAAGTTATGAGTTAATTTATGTATTATTTTATATTGGATAGAAGATGAAATATCTAATACATGGATTAAACAATTACAATGACAAATTTACCCTCTATAACGCCATACTTATGTTTATGGATTTGATTGTAGTGCATCATGTGCCAACTATATACCTTACCCTACCTCATTTTTGAAGATCAGAAAATTTATTATGCATTGTAAACAAATATTTTATTTTAAAAAGTATATAATGTATATAAATTTCTAATACAACAAACCAAACATCCAAAGTAGTAATTCATGCATTGTAATCTTTGCATAACTAATCCCCGCACTACTTATTCCTCCATAACTAAATCTAGCATAACTAATCCCTGCATAATTAATCCCTGCATAACTAATCCCTACATAACTCTAATCAGCAACCAGAAGCCTTTATATAGGCTTACAAAATCTAAGAATAAAAAGTTACCTACTGATGTGGGACTAAAACTTACTACATGACAAGGACAACTATTATTATCTAGATAACATTAACTAATATTATCTAGATAAGGTTGACAACTACTATGAAGAGGAGGTGCATCGATATCCAATGAGGAAGTGAAGAGGTGTGAGAGGTTGGCTATGGTAGATCTTAGGACAGGTAGAGGTAGGCCAAAAAAGTATTGGAGAGAAGAGACTAGACAGGACATAGCACCTTGCTATATACCGAGGAAAAGACCGTAGATAGGAAGATATAGAGGTCAATGATCTACTTTCCCCTATCAATAGTATTTTTAGTACTTCCCGACTATTCGATGCTTAGATTTTATTATTACATGTTTTTTTGTTTTTTGTTATTGTACTACTCCCTGTATCCCATTTAATGTGACACTCTTTCCTTTTCAGTCCGTCCCAAAAAGAATGTCACCTTAGTATAATCAGAAACAACTTAACTTTAAAATTTTCCTTTTACTCTTAATGAAATTATTTACAACCACACAAATATGTAAGGATTTTTTTAGACCACTAGTTTTAAAACTTTTCCTTTTATTCTTAAATACCGTGTCAAGTCAAACGGTGCCACATAAAATGGGACGGAGAGAGTATTGATTTTTGCTACTTATTACTTTTCTTGATTATTTGTTTAATAACCTTGATGTCCGAGCCAACTTGCGCGCACCTCAACTAATTCCAGGGGATACATGTCACCTCCTACCAACATGTACTACGTAACTCTATCCACTAAGGCTAGAACAAATGTCTTTTCTCCATTAATTTCACAATTGTATCTATTGTATTTCCTATCCTACTGATTTTGATATGCTTTACTTGAGCCAAGGGTCTATCAGAAACAGCCTCTACTTTCAGAAGGTAGTGATAAGGTTGCGTACACACCATCCTTCCCAAACCTCACTTGTGGGATTACACTTGGTATGTTGTTGTAAGGTTGACAACTAATATAAGGTGATAAGTTTGTTTCATCATCATATGATAAGTGGTTGCATTAGCATATGATAAGTTGTTGTATTAGCGCGTGACAAGCCCCTATGCTAGAAGCTCTTCAAATGAATCTTGAAGATTCTGGTAGTGATAGTGGTGTTGAGGATGGTGGTGATAGTGGCAGAGTGTAGAGAGAGGGGATAGGAGAAGGGAAAGTTGTGGTGCCAGTAATGGAGGATGGCCCCTGGAAGCAGATTTGGAGGAACAAGGTGCCAACCAAGGTAAAGTGTTTCTCTTGGTTGGTTGCCAGAAGAGCATGCTCCACACATGAGAAATTGAAAAGGAGGGGTTTCTATATTGCCTCTTGGTGCTCTCTCTGTAATGAGACTGAGGAAACCAACAACCATTTGTTCCTCCATTGCAAAGTGACAACACAATTGTGGAACCTTTTTTTGGGACTAACACATACAAAATGGATTATGCCTGAGCATACAGCAGATCTCCTTAGTTGCTGGATCAGCAGAGGGGGGAGAAAATCTAAGAAAAAGTGGAGTATAATACCATCATGCATTTGGTGGTGTATTTAGAAAGAAAGAAATAGCAGATGCTATGATAACAAAGATAATTCAATAGAGAAAGTCAAATGGAACTGCTTGACTACTTTTTATTTTTGGTGTAAAGAGGAAGGGATAGAAGAAGCTGCACAAATTTTGGATTTTATAGGCACTTTGTAATCTATTAGCCTTTTTGTTTTTCTCTTGTTGGAAACCAATTTTTGGAGGTCTCCAGCATTAAGATATGCTGATGAATACAACATTATCTTTATCAAAAAAAAAAAAAAAGATAACTTGTAGCATTCACAAGCTTCCCCTGTAATCAGATTTCTTGTTAATACCAGGACATTATAGGACAAAACATCTACTTGGTATCTGATAAGAGTTATGAACAAGCTTTAACCCACCAACTAAGAAAAAATAAGACAAAAATTGTGTTAGTATGTACCTGTTTCAAGTTCTGGCAGAGCCTTATGAGGCCATATATTTGACCCACAATATGATGGATACCTTCAACACAACTAAAATTTAGCTGCATGAAAACTAAGCATGCATATGTAGTTTATCTCAATTCAAAAGTAAAAGCACAAGAAGTAGTCCCTCCATTCCACTTTATTTGACACTATTTCCTTATTAGTCTATTCCAAAAAGAATGACATACTCCTATATTTTCTTAATGAGAAGCTTTTATAGCCATACAAATGCTATGACATGTATAAAGACTACGAATTTCAAAAGTTCTATAGCCACACAAATGTTATGGCATATTTAACCACAAGTTTCAAAAGTATTCATTTCTTTATTAAACTTTACGCCAAGTCAAACTATGACAAATAAAGTGAAAGAGAGAATAGCAACTACAGCTCATCTTTCTTTTCCTAAGTAGTGTGACTTAGACTTCACTTTAGCTCTCAATTCTACACTAAATTCACTCGGTTCTTTATGAATGAAGCAGTGAAAAACTTACTGTTCAATGAGGGATTGCTCTGTCGTAGGTACATCTAATATTGGATTTGCATAGAAAGATCCTTTCAGCAAATCTGCACAGGCAAAACCATGGCACATTTTAAATCCGTCTGAATAATATATTTAAACAACAGCAATTTGCATGTTTGAGGAAAAGTTAAATAAGTGAAACCAAGATATTTGCACACATAATGTACAATAAAGAGATATCAATGTTATGGTAGACAAATAGCTTATTAGTAATTGTCACTTTCCAGTTCAATAGTAGGTCCCTTTCAAACCATGATGGGTGCTCATGGGTTTGGACTAGGCATCGTGAGAATAGTGAAGATGAAGAAATGTCTTTGTAATCAATGCGGGTGGGTAACTTTTTCTAAATGCATCATAGCAAATCTGTTGCACCCTAAATGCAACCATTGTGCAGGAATAATACCAGGTTCTTGTAATCCATGGAAAATGACCAAAAATGCCCTTAAACTATATGAAATGAACAAAAATGTCCGTTGTTGATAGTTTGGTCCAAAAATTCCCTTGCCTTCAATAGTTTGATCCAAAAATGCCCTTATTGTTAGTTTGTTACTTAATGGGTCAAAAATGCCATTTTTCAAATAAATATATTATTTCTTTTCTTTTAAAACACATTTTATTCCCAATGATAGTTTTTTTAACGAGAAAAATGTTTACCCTACTTTAATTCGTAAAAAAATATTAAGAAATAAAAATATTCCTTTTTGTTAGAAACTTTTACCATTATCTAAATGACAATTAATGATGGGGTTACTATTAGGGCATTCCGATTAAAATATTACTTTTAAAGAATCATATTTTTGTTTTTTTAATTTTAAAATCACTTTAACTAAAATAAATAAGAAGGAAATAATCTTTTTTTTCTTCTTCATCTTATTTTAACAATTAAAATAGAATAACTTCATGTATCTTTTAACAGATAATATAGGTCATATATATAAAATCATAGTAACCCCATCATTAATTTCATTTATATAACAATTAAATTTTTGTAACAAAATAGAAAATATTTTTATTTCTTAATATTTTTCAAATTGAAGTAGGATAAACTTTTTCTAGTTAAAAAACCAATACTAGGAAAAGAATGTGTCTAAAAAGAAAAGAAATAAGTTATCTATATGAAAAGGGCATTTTTGACCCAGTAAGAAACAATAAGGGCATTTTTGGACCAAACTATCAACTGGGGGCATTTTTGTTCATTTCACATAGTTTAAGGGCATCTTTTACCCTTTTCTGTATAATCTAACCCCCAAAAGCAACAATTATAATCATATGGCAACTTGAATAAGTAAACTTTTGAGTTTCTTAACTTTGTGTTCAAACAAATAAGCAGAGAATGCTCTATTTTACTTTGTGAAGCAATCTCTTTGTAATCAATGAGGGTAAGTAACTTTTTCTAGATGTATCACAACAAATCTGCTGCACCCTAAATGTAACCATTGTGCAGCAATAGTTTATTCAAACTTCTTTGTCCCAATTGACTTGTTAATCCCATCTTCTTTTAATCTAACCCCAAAATTAACAATTACACTCATATGGCAACTTGAATAAGTAAGACGAATTTATGAGTTCCTTTTTTATGACCATGGTGTCTGGGCCAACTTTTGCGCACCTCGACTAATTCCACGGATACCTGCCACCTCCCACCAGCAACAGAACATGAATTTTTTTTTTTTTGATAAGATAAGTGGTATTAATAACAGCATCAAGAAGATGCAAGATTTACAAGATATGGCATTTGAGCTTACAAAAAAAATCTCTGGCTAACTATACAAACTATCTAAGCCAGAACTAATGAGTTAGTCAAATCCTGAAGTTGTTTTGCATTATCAGCAGGATACAAGTTGAACCAACTAAACAAATTTGCAATGCACCTAGTCTTCCAAATGCCTAAAGCAGTTGACTCTCCATCAAAACATCTCTTGTACCTCTCTAAACCAAATACACCAAAAATTACAAGCAGGTATCATAATCCAAATCTTCTTGATGGCTTTGTCAACTTTCCATAGGCTCCAACTCTCATATGCATCCTTAACTGTGAGGGGTGTGGTCCAATTGATGCCAGAGAGACAAAAAAACATGCTCCATAATTCTGAGGCCACCTCACAATGAAGAGGAAGGTGTCTGGGGGTTGCAGCCTCTTTTTGGCACATATAGCATCTGTTGGGAACTGGATTTTTCTTTTCTTTATGTTGTCTTGGGTGAAACATGCCTCATATAGAGCTGTCCAGGTAAAAAAACTACCTTAGGTGGTAGCTTGGTCCTCCAAATGAGTTTCCAACCCCTTTCTTTACTAAAGCATGCTTGAATTGCATTTTGCACTTAAAACACCAACCTATACTTGGCGCTTTTCTAGTTATAGGGGTCATTTGGTAGAGTGTATTAGAAAAAATGCATGCATTAGCTTTGTGTATTATTAGTATCTTGTTTGGTACATATTTTTAGCCTATGTACACTCTATTGTGTATTGAGGTGTGTATTACTAATACTATGGATTTTCATGTATTAGTAATACAAAGGGTTTCAACACATGCATTAGATTGATTAATGACATAACTATCCCTCAAATCCCTCTCAAGACATTCCATCTTCCAAAGCTAAAGAGTGTGGGGGTATTTTTGTAAACAAACATTTTTCATAGAAGTTATGCAAGACTTGTTTTTTCTAATGCATCAAACCAAACAATGTTATACGAAATAATGTCCGCATAACTAATACCAACATTACTAATAATCCACCTTATACAACATTATTCTTATACACTCTACCAAATGACCCCTTTTTTATAGTCTTTGACTAAATGATGAGTTCATCTTAATTAGAAATCAAACCTTGTTAGTTTGAGTAATATAGTGTGCTAGACTATTTGCTGAATGAAACAACAAAACAGTCAAATTTTAGTAGGCAAACTCCTACCTAGCTTTCCGGATTCAAGCTTTTCTTTTCCATGACTCCATCCAAAGTTGTACCTAAACATCATTGCCAAAATTTGTTAAAGATGTGGGTCAAAGAGAATACATGGACGTACATAAGCATAACTGCATAACCATATTTAAAAAAAAAAAGATATGGTTGGAGTTCTAAATAGATTGCAAGAAGGTGGTGATATTCAAGATCAAAGAAACAAAAAATAAAGCATTAGATTATGGCTCACCTGCTTTTAGGGTCTTCAAGCCCCCTTTTCACATCTTCAGGAAGCTTGGCTAACCTTTTGAGGAAAAGACACTGATTATATGAACAGTTCGCTAATATTTTCCTATACACATACAATTTCATGCGTCTACCTATCTTAGATATACAAAAACTATTTGATGTCTGAAATTTTGTACCTGGGACCAAGGTGGAGAAGATTCTGTCGCCACAGTGAATAACCAGGAACCTAGAGAAAATAGTCAAAACAAAAGAGGTATGAAGAGAAGTAAATTCACAGTCATGTCGTGAACATGAAACAGATACAATACGCACTTCTTATAATCAATACTCTTCAGAAACTTCAAGGCTGGGCTTTATGAGACTTCAACCAACTTCTACAAGATGTCCAGATCTTACGATATTCAAATTTTGAATCTATCTAGATTTTGAATTGGTTAGGCTGGATCCACTCTTTCCGTGTTAATTATGTTTCTGATATTAACTCTCTTACATTTACCAATTAGTTAGTTTATCCTTTCCCTTTTGATGCAAAATAGCAACAGATGCATCATGTTTGACAATATACATACGTTAACAAACCTTTGAATGGTTTGACTTTTGAGTTCCCAATTTAGGGACCAAACAGCTCCCACACTAACTAACAACTTAACGTATTTGTTGATAACCCCTCCCTAGGAGCTCCCATCCTTTTTGCTCCCTTGGTGACTTGAACTCACAATCTTCGGGTTGGAAGGGAAGGGTGCTTACCATTCCAGCAACTCCCTCTTGTCAAAAAAATATAGATATTTCCAGCACATAAAAGAAAGAGCAGGCATATATAAGAATGTGTGTGGGTACTGGGTATATATATAAATATGAATTTAAAAAATAGGAAACAGTACATAAATATGCCCTTTAAGCTTCCGGTCACATTTATGCCCTTCAACTTCGGGTGTGCACAACACTTAAACTTGCATTAAATTGAACAAATAAATATACGCATCCTACATGGCAATTTGTGTCCTATGTGGTGTCCTACGCGCATTATGTCATGTAGGACTCATGTGTCTACTTGTTCAACTCAAACCAAAATTAAAGGGGATAAATATGAAATGAAGTCAAGTTAAAAGGGCATATTTATGTATTATGCCTAAAAACTACTAAGGACAAACACATTACTTAATTTCCGTAAACACTTGCACAAAAGAGCAAACAATTGAAATTCAAACAGAAGCATAGTTCCTGCTTTTAACAAACTCGGTACAGGAGAATGAAGCAATCCATCAAGTATTTTACTATAGTCAAATTGGAATATACTTTAGTTATGAATAAGCTACTAGAGAAGTAAAACAATTGCAGAATAAGTGAATACTAATGCAACATATTGGAGCAGAGAAAAGTTACCTCGGATATGGATAGAATTCCAAGACCATTTGGACCAAAACCTTGTTCTATTTTTGTCGATAAATCAGCATTTTTGTCCTATTTGATCCACAAGCAAGTGACTATAATAAGCGCAAAAATATTTGACAAAATTGAATTGCAAAAATGAAGAATACCATATCATATTTTGGTTGAAAACTTTTGAATTGAAAGCAAACTCCATGAAAGAAAAGGTCATGGAGTTATTGTCACCTTTAGTTGGGTATATGGTATGGAAACAGTTGAAACTTTAGCGGAGAAGGAACTCATCGTGATGGAAAGGCGAAGAGAGGGAGAATGAGGTTGTGTCAGTGTGTAAGAGGGATTCACTGAGAAGATTCGATTCTGCATTGCTCAAAGCCGCCCCACCACCAAAAAGGTCATATTAATTACTCCCTCCGCTTCGAAAACACTCGTCTAGTTTGGTTTCACACAAAATTTTAAAAAAAAAAAACTTTTAAATTTTATAATCCTAAATTAAAGTTATGTTAAATGTATAAAATTGTCATTTAATCTTGTGGTCTTAAACATATCAAGTGGAAGGCTGAAATTATGTGAAAGGAACAAAAATGTCCTCCGTTTATAATTTGGCTCAAAAATGCTCTTAAACTATGCGAAAGGAACAAAAATGCCCTCCGTTTGTAGTTTGATCCTAAAATGTCCTTGTCGTCAATACTTTGATCCAAAAATACCCTTATTGTTATATAATGGGTCAAAAATACTCATTTTTCAAATAAATATATTATTATTTTCTTTTTCAATTAATTTTAAAAAAAAATTAGCAAATGTTTATCTTACTTCAATTCAGAAAAAAATTTCTTATTTTATTATCATTATTTTTTATCGTTATATAAATATAAATTAATGATGGATATACTATGATCTTATATATATGTGGCATATATTATCTGTTGAAAGGGTACATGAAGTTACTCTATTTTAATTGATAAAATGAGATTAAGAAGAAAAAAAATATTCCCTATATTTTTATTTGTTAAAGTGATTTTAGAAGAAAGAAAACAAGAATAGTGTTCTATAATAATATTTTAATTAGGAAGAAGATGTGTTTAAAAAGAAAAAAATATTATATTTATTCGGAAAAGAGCATTTTTGACCCATTTTGTAACCATATCATATATAACAATAATAATAACAAAACTAGTTATACAAATAGTTTTATTTTCTCTTTTTTTTCTCTCTCCCTTGGTGACTAAAACTCGCAACCTTTGGGTTGACTCCCACCCTTTTTGCTCTCTTGGTGACTCGAACTCGTAATCTTTGGGTTGAAAGAGTTGGAAGTGAGGGGTGCTTCATCCGAGCATATTTGATTGGTCATGTAATTACTTGGTCAACAGGTAATTGGATGTAATTGGAAGGGGTGATTGGTTGTGAATTGTTGGTAATTTACATATGTAAATACAAGTTGATTATCTTTTTAATTTCTTTTTTTTTTGTTTTATTTTATTTTTAGTTCTATTATTTTAAATTCTTTTTTATTTCTATTATTCTAAGAATATATTTTTATTTTATATTATTTATATCTCATTTCCTTCTCATTCTCGACCTTTATTTCTTGTGATTTCATGCAATTTTTCGTATTATCTATTTTATTTATGTATTCTATGTTTATTTTTTTCATTAGCATTAGTTTTTTAGTATTCTAATTTTTAAATTGAAGGAAATTCATTATTAAATAAGGTTATAGATTTGTGTTTTTCTTTTCTTTTAAATTTTATTTATGTACGTTATGTTGAAATTTGACATAAGAGTATTACATTACATTTCTTTGTGAATTTAGAACTTATGTTATATTTTCAGTTTCATTTGTTTTAGTAGTAGTGACTTGATATTTCTCATTGCAAGTCATTTATTTTTTAATTAGACTTGTTAGATTATCTTTTTGATAAACATTGTCATAATGTATGACATTATATTTATAATATTAACCTTTTTGTAAACATGTATTTTATGATGTTCATAGATATCTTGTACTTTTAGTTTTTATAATTAATTTAATTAATATATACTAATTTGAAAAACATAATTAATTTTTTTTTATAATATTAGTTAAGAACATATGTTTGTGATCAATATATTTCCAAAAGATAATACATATCTTAAATATTTAATTCAATATCATTTATAAAATCTCTTACTTGTCTAATATAAATTTTTAATTTTAGATAATTAACTTTATTCTAAAAATTTAATATAACCTTATGGTTCTTCATATACATACTAGTAAAAAATAGCTCGCCCGACCCAATAATATGTATTATTAAAGAGAAAATACATCAAATCAGCTTAACTTGGCAGCAAAATTTTACCTTAGCCCTTTAACTTCGTAATGTTTATTTACCCTCTTTAATAACTTTAGCACTTTAACTACATGGTGTGGCATGGAGAGTGAAATCACTCTCCTAAAAGCGTGTGAAGGGAAAAAGAAAAAAATGAATTATAAGATTATACACATGTCATTATTTAATTGGCTGACATATAAATAATATTTTAAATTTTTATTATGATATATTAACTTTTATTTTGAAATGTGAATTTTCTTAGAGATAATGAAATTTGTGGGTCCCATTTTTTAAATAAAATTTTAATTATTTTTCTCTTCAATCTTCCTTGTCACGACCCAAAAATGGATGTGATGTCACTTGTCTTTTCCCGCCAACACAAGTCAGCATCAACCTAACGAAAATGAAAGGAATACGGAAATGTAAAGCAAGAAAAGGACAAAGGCAGAAAACTTATTCATTTTAAATAATACCCCAAAATCTGGTTGTCACGTGTACAAGCCACTAAATACATAAAGTGCGGAACAAGAAATAAGTACAAATCTCAATCTCTGTTTCTCAAATAGAACAAAGTGTAAAGAAAAGGGAAAAATAGGGTATGTCGAATGACAAGCAACTCTCTTCAAATCCTTGACAAGCCTCAAAATCAGAAGACGGAGAAAGAGATCACACGTCAGAACTTACACAAGTGTAGAAGCAAGGGGTGAGTACAAACAACACGGTACCCAACAATCAACCTAATAAACAAGGCAGTTAGCTAGAAATCGAATACCCTTTACACTCCAATCGAACCTCCACAAACTACAAATTACGCAGAAATCAGCCCAACCTAACATTTCTACAGTATGCGACTCACAAGGCCTAATATTCACAGTCTAATAGCCATAAATCAACAATCAAATAAATCAAATAAGTCAAGTAGTTCAATCACACGCAACAAGTATATCAATCACAATCAGCAACCAAGTCACGCATAAGCATCAAATGCATCAATTCACAATAGTCAACCTCTCGCCGGAGCCATTTCTCATCGGCTTTATAACCATTGCCAAAAATGACCTCGGCATAATAACACTCACCAGCAAAGACCTCGGCATCATAACACTCGTCGGAAATGACCTCGGCCTAATAACATTTTCTGGTACAGACCTTAGCCTCATAATCATTACCTATCTCATCAAGGAGTTCGACGATCAATTCACACAATCAATATCACACCACATAGAAGAGACCACAATTTCCACAATTCAAGTCCATATTCATGCTTTCAAACGTTTCATCAATCAATCAATGAGGACACAATAAGGCAATTTTGTCACAACCCAGGGGTACCCCTAGATGTAACAAGGCGTATAAGACCCCGAGAGGCCTCATACAAGCCATTTAGCATATCATAACATAAAGTAATAGAAAAAGGTGCGGAAATTTAAAATATTTTCAACAATCAAAGTCTTTCATAAAACGAGCAGAAGTCTAACATCATTGTCTCAAACCATCTAACATAAGAGATAAACATCTTGGAATGCAACCCCTATAATAGTATGACATGAAAAGAAAGACATAAAAAGAGAAAAAGGGGTGATCCAATCCTCGAATGCTATGAGGACTCACCAAATCTTTACTTCCTTTATAAACTAAGAACCTAGCCACAAGTGTGTGAATCAAGATCGCTTGACCCTACATTTTGATAAGAAATGTAAGCAAGAGTATGTGTTAGTACAAACATGTACTAAAAAATATGATAGCTTGCATAAACAACATAACATAAGCATTAGTCAACATAAGACATAAAGCATAATCAAGACATAAGAACATCATAATGAAGGAGGAATACTTCCTTAAGTAACCTCACTCCTCCTTAGCCAAGACTTAGGTCATCCGCCTCTAGTCAAACATACATCATGGAAGGCATATCTAGCAACACTCCAAGTGAATCATCTTTATAACATAATCACATTATTCATACTTACTTTTAAAGACATGGGTATTCGCCTCCTTGCCTAACTTATAAAGGCTAATGGGTATTCACCTCTTGCCTTACTTACTTTAAGATCATGGGTACTCGCCTCCACAATCACATCATATGACACGGGTACTCGCCTCCACATAATTTCATAAGGATCATGGATACTCGCCTCCATGTTCATTCATCATAATAAGAATGTGGGGAATCACCTCTTGTTCAATTCTAAGGAGTATGGAAAATCACCTCATCTCCTTAACATATGGAGGTCAAGGGTAGTCACATCTAGCCTCATCATTCATTTAGCATTTTAGTCTAGATACATTTTAGATGAGCAATCCTTTCAACATAGAATCTTTCATCTGAGTAAACCTTTCACATTCATTTAATCATGCTTAGCAATTCATTATGGGAAGTATACCTTCCACACCATAACATCAACAATCAACAATTCATAGTCTAGGCTTTACTCTCAAAGCACTACATCTCATGATAATCATTTATGTTTCATTCTCAAGCAATTCCAATCACAAATCATCTACCCTATAAGGATATATCTAACCCACAAAGTTTCCCCTCATGGCATCAACCCAATTCATATCAATTCTACCCTAGAATCATAGGATAGGCATGAGTACATGTAATTCTATCAATTCAATCATAAACAATTATTATCCAACTATTTAGATCATCATTCATCATAACCCACAACATTGGAACCCTAACTAGAATTGGGAATTTAGACTTCACAATTGGAGAATCTAAAGGGACTCCATGGGAGAAAGGATCCCATGGATGAAAGGCCATCATACTTAGTCAAAAAACCTACCAAAAGCTTGAAGATTGGAGACTTGAACTTGACCTAGCTTCAATCTCTTCCTTCTCCTTCCACCTTCTAGAGAGAGGATATTTGAGAGAGAGTTTGGGTTTGCTTTTGGGAATTGAGAGAATGACTTAATTGAGTGAATTTAGGGATCTAAAATACTTATATAGGTTGTCTAGGTTTAGGAAAAACGACACCACTTAATTCTAATTAAAACCGTAAAGTCCCATTATGCCCCTAAACTAACCGTCCAGGCTTGACCCACGAGACCACGTTGACGGACCGTGGATGGACCTACGGTCCGTTATGGTCAATCATGGTTTGGGTTCAGAGACTTTCTTGGCCACCCACGACACCCCTAACCACGAGCCGTGGACCCATCGACGGGGCGTGGGTCCTGGCATGGTTATTGCCTTAGGCAGTATTCTTGGTGCCCATCTACGGGGCCACCTACGGGGCATGGGCACACCCACAAGCCGTGGTTGGTCCCTAGGAGGTGGCATCTTGGATTTCTAATATGCTATGCTCCCTAACTTGAATTCGGGGTTTTACATTATCTCCCCCTTGGGATCATTCATCCTCGAATGAGATTCTAGGCACATTTCTAAACGAAAAGACTCAAGACTAGCAGCCCATCATGCATGCAACTCTTTTAAATGCACACAACCGAGGAGGAAACATTAACTCCGAGCTAAACATATTCAAAGCACCATATGGAAGTAGGAACTACATCTAACAACCCAATATGCATGAAATTTTAGATTTCTTTCATTCAAAGAGGAACTACCATCTCCAAACTTAAGAACAATGCTCAACACAATCTCATGGAGCCTGTAAAACCCCTAAATACTAACCAAAAGCCGCTCATCAATACACCATTGCTTAATTACTACATATGTTTAACTCTCATTTTGGGAACTTGAAATGTTGTGATATTTGCAAACTTGCTTAACATAAATTGTGATCGTAATTTAAGGGATTGTATTGGGGTATTTGCATAATATTATAATTATAATTACCTATAACTTAAAAGGGAGGTGAGGGATATATATATAGGTATATATGTATGCATTTTGGGCAGCACACTTTTATTTGGGATGCCACCTTTTAGTGACATCTGTGTATGTGATAAACATCACTTGTGGACTATATTTTCACACCTCCTCTTGTGAAATTCGTTTCCCTGAAGTCTAAGAACCTTAGAACTCTATCTAAAAAGATTGTTCTTCAAAATCACAAGAGAAAAACTTGGTCCTTTTGGCTTGAATTCGAGACACACCCCTCCCTTTGGTAAGTGATGAAATTTGTTTTCGAGTTGGGTAGTGTTTGGTATTATAAGCATATCTCGTTCTTTAGAACTTCGTTTACAGTGAATAAATATGATTTGGAAAGCTAATTCATATACCTACAACTATTATGTGTATGTAAAACTCTAATTTAGCTGTTATGAATTTGAAATATGGGATGCAACATAGGACAAGTTCTGTCCAGATTTCGAAATTTGAAATCCTGTATGATCAACTGTTAGTGTTTTGATTATATCTTCTCGTACAAAATATATTTTGCGGTGGTTCTTGATTATTTGCAACCTTAAGAGATGTACCTACATATTTCATTAAGGCTATACAGTCCAGTTTTGCCGTTTTCCTTTTCAAATCTAAGTTGCGACATGAGGTACTAGGCTGGCCAGAATTACTGTTTTGGGAGCATAGTTGTATTTGTACAGGCTAAGCTTACTTGTGATGATAATCTTGTTTTACATCAACATTATTGAGCTACTAGGAATTAAATAAGTTATTTAATTTTATTTTTAAGGTTGTATATACTCGTGAACAAGTTGAGGAACTTGATACATTGGATGGTCTACGGTTTGAACTCTTGAAGTTGTGTTGGACTGTTTCTAAGCTAAGCACTGAGGTTTATGTAAAAACTTGTACTTGTACTATTTTTACCTGTTGGTATATCTGAAAGTTTATCTTGGTACCTTCGTTACCTCTTGTCACTTTGCATTGTCGTGCTGGTATCCTTTAAGACATTAAAGACGCTTGTGTAACTTTCCCACTTGTACGGATTGTTTGATCACTTGGCACTCTTGTTGGGGCCTTGCCCTTCTTGTGGCTGTGACTTTGTCACTATTGGCATGCCTCTTGATTCGGATCATTTGCCATCTTGACTCTGGATTTTTAGTCCATCTTAAGAATGAAAGTTGTCCATTTTAAGTACGAACTAGAAAACCATTTTTAATATGGTTCTTGGTTCTCTTGATTATTGGGCTTGACCCTTCTTGATATAGGGCATTGGCCCTTCTTGATACCTGCTTGTGCTTGGTGTGAAGACATGATGTACATATTGGGAGAGCCTTGTTATTGAATCTCTTGGAAAATGGTGCTATGAGCGTTCTTGACATTTGGATCTTTAAATATCGAACTTGATACTCTTTATATATTGTTTACTTGATTTATTTAATATGTTTCAATTGTGCTCCCATGACTTGAGAAAGGTAGCTTGGTGAATCTGAGGGTTCCGAACCTATAGTTTTTTCACCACTAAGCTATATGCTTAGCGATAGTTGTTTCTATCATGGGGAATGTTCAAAGAGGATGCATGAAGCTGACCATTGGAGATGGAGATTTTGAGAGCCTTAAGGAAGATCACATTTGCATATAGGCATCTATATAGGCATCTACTAGGAATTAAAGAAGTTATTTAATTTTATTTTTAAGGTTGTATATACTCGTGAACAAGTTGAGGAACTTGATACATTAGATGGTCTACGGTTTGAACTCTTGAAGTTGTGTTGGACTGTTTCTAAGCTAAGCACTGAGGTTTATGTAAAAACTTGTACTTGTACTATTTTTACCTGTTGGTATATCTGAAAGTTTATCTTGGTACCTTCGTTACCTCTTGTCACTTTGCATTGTCGTGCTGGTATCCTTTAAGACATTAAAGACGCTTGTGTAACTTGCCCACTTGTACGGATTGTTTGATCACTTGGCACTCTTGTTGGGGCCTTGCCCTTCTTGTGGCTGTGACTTTGTCACTATTGGCATGCCTCTTGATTCGGATCATTTGCCATCTTGACTCTGGATTTTTAGTCCATCTTAAGAATGAAA
>JAJOOR010021614.1:0-22230 GCA_036250505.1 Solanum acaule | reverse complement strand
ACTAGGTGGGGTCTGGGGAGGGTAA
Organism: Solanum acaule; assembly: GCA_036250505.1. Classification (NCBI taxonomy): domain Eukaryota; kingdom Viridiplantae; phylum Streptophyta; class Magnoliopsida; order Solanales; family Solanaceae; genus Solanum; species Solanum acaule. Next base: position 22,205 of record JAJOOR010021614.1, on the reverse strand, counting down.
AGTGTACGCAGACCTTGCCACTACCTCGTGGAGGTAGAGAGGCTGTTCATATCAAGAGATAGCATCACTCATTTGACCGGACCAACGGGGCAAATTTTAGGATCTGTCATGCATAGTTCACAGGTAAGCTCATCACACTAGGCATTGACACTATAAGTCAAACAAGACTCCACACTTTCGCTAGTGTGCAATGATCATCACAAGAGACTCAATTCAATACTAGGCTAGTCAAAATGAGATGCAAAGAGTTCACATATTGTCTATGCAACTTCATTTGGCCTCATCGCAGCCACGCATTCATGTTCGTTCGATTGAGAGCACTATTCAAGTCATCGGTATTGATAGAGACCGAGACTTAAATTTTGCAAGAGAACAACCACATTCAACAACATATAAAGGGTGGCAAAAATGTGCAAAAAATTCAAAGATTTTTGGAAAGGTCCAAATCATTTTGCAATTTAAAATAAAATGAGCCAACAAGCTTAATCATCAACAGAAAGCAGTGCAAAACACAATACTATGGCTCACAATCCAAATACACAATCAAAACATGAACATTAATATTCACACAAAAGGTGGGACTCACCCCACCACAATTAAAAACACTTGTCCTCAAATTCAAATACAGTAAAGTATCCAAAAGTGACAGAAAGTAAGACAGAGAGGGAGGTAAAGAAAGGATCTTGTCTATGCTGTCTCTCCATCTGTCTGGGCCTCAGTGCCCGGTGCAGCAATCTGTACTTGGGCATCATTGCCCGGAATCACCTCATAAGCATAAGGGATTTCAAAAATCAATACAAAATAGGCAAGATTCTTGGATTAATATAGGCGTTTGAACAATATAATCATATCAGAGAGGTCTAGCACATGACAATTCGATAATATCATTTGCATAAGGGAACAAATTACAAATAATAAGTTTGGGGTTCAGAAGAACAACCTTTGATGCCAGTTAAATTACTTTGAAATGCTAGGCGGCAATCTAATCCAAATCCGAGCACAAATCAACGACTAAATTATTATAAAAATGCAAAAATATAGAAATTAAAGTGCGGGTGTGAGTGTTTGCAATACGAAAGTGAGGAAAAGTGAAAGAGCTGGAAGTTTAAATCTTTGGAGGTTTTAAAAACCATCCAGTTCTCGCCCATTCGACAATATTAGTCATGCTCGCCGACCCATTCGACGACACACTGAGCGGTCACTTACCTCACTGAGTTTTATAGGACATTCAAGAAATCTGGGCATCCAAACGGCGGACTATATCGCTATCGCCGACCTGGTTTACGATTCCCCAATAATTTCCTAGGATCACCAAGTTTTACAGACTCCACTTTGAAATTGTCTTGAGTCCAACGGTGGTCTAGGTCTGGGTCGCCAACCTCTTCGGTGATATGCTGACTGGACCTCTAGCTCGCTCATCTGTACTTTTCAAACACTTTCCACACTTTGTCCTGCACATTCAACACACCATTATTTCAAACTTAAAAACAAAGAAAAATAAAACTTGGGTTGCCTCCCAAGCAACGCCTTAGTTAACGTCATGGCACGACGCAAGTCCTCATTCAAACTTCATTCTTGGGGTTTGCCATAGTGTCACTAGGCAACCCCCATTGTTGTCTCGGGACCTCAAATATTGCATTCCCATCAGCTGGTGGTAGGCAAATTGCACCCATTTCTCCAAATTGGGTTGGGTTGCAAACACTATTAATATCATTGATACCATCTCGATGACCTGCCATGATACCATTCACCTCTTCCTCACTCATTTCTTCTGCTTAAAACAGCAACACACAAAACAATACTAAAAATAAAGCAAGTATCACTATAATTAACAAGAAAAAAAATTAACTTGACTAAAATTTCTCAAGTAATACCACTCCCCGACAACAGCGCCATTTTGATGTCTAACGTAATCAACGACACGTCTTACAATTCGGGTGTGTACGATCGTGCAATAGTATAGTAACCCAACCAATGGTTAGGGTCGTGACCAAGGGAGCAGTGGTCAAAATTAATAGAAAATAAGAATTTCATTCTAATTAGTCGTAGCTAAAGAAGTTAATGATTAAAAATATAGTAAATTAAGGGGGTGACACAAAAGTGTCAAATATCAAATGGGGGTTTTGTCACAAGTAAGCTAAAATTAGCGAAATCAACAAGGAAATCTAAGCAATGAGAGGGGGATTCTTGGGATGTGACCGAAATACGGGTTAATCTAAATTATTGGGTACATTCTTTTGATAGAAAATTTATAAAGTAATAGTGACTAGGCTAAGCTTTATGTGGGAATAAGTTCTCTCTCGAGCAACTTACCCCATTTCATATGGGTTTCTCTCGGACACCCACTTGCCGCATGAACACCAGCCTACGCCTTACCCCACTCACTCTCTTGAGCTGAGTGTTAGGATATGGGACTAGGGTTCACTCTCTCGAGCTGAACCTAATGTCGACCCACTCCTTAGGCCATCAATCTAGTAGTCTTGGTTTTCTGACTTCTCTCTCAAGCAAGCCGAAAACACATAAATAAACTTGTATTTGTAACTACAAATTTGTTAAGCTACATCTAATCTATCAGCAAGCAAGACCCAACAACAATCTTACCCCATATTCGCTAAATCACACCCCAAGAATGGAGGTTTTTAGCCACACATCAAGAAATAGAAATTTATGCCTTCAATGATGTTGAAATCAAATAGGTATGAAGATTTAAGTCTCAATTTAGGCAAAGAGTGAAAAATCCAAGAGACCCACTTCCAAATTGAAAGAGATAAAACCCTCTTCTTCTTCAAGTATTCAAAACACTTCCAAACTTAGAGTTAAAATATGAAAAGCTAATATTCTAGACTGAAAATTATAATAATGTTCGACACTAAAACTAAAACTTTAACTAGTATTTATAGTTTTTACATATTTGTGTTGAAGTGAATCATTCGGTGTCGTTAGTCGAAATCCCCGATCAACTCGGCAATTTGCCCTTTGGTGTAGTTCATTGCCGTCTTGCAACATCGTCATGCTCTGGGTTATTAGGTGATGCGGCATTGGTTCGCGAAACCTCTCGGCGATGCGCCAACTGCTTCTTTTTTCCACCGTCTTGATCCTTTCCTTCAGGGCTCAGCACACTGGAACAAAAGGCGAAGTAAGACCCTTCGGCGACTCACCAAGTAGACTCGGTGATCCTCAGGCCTTTATTTCTTCGTTCTTTTCATTCCTTTTTGTGACGTAGTGTCCATGCTTTCCTTAATACTTCAAATACCTGAAACTTAAGGGTTTTCATCAGATATTGAGATAAAATAAGCTTTTGAGGACACTATTTCTATTAAAATATAGCCCTAAATGAGTCCAATTTGTGGACTCATCAGCTTGCCATGTGATGCTCAAGGCTAAGGTGACCTCAGTTGGTGAACTTGAATGAGTCAGCCTTTTTCATTCGGTGAATTACTGATACCACCTTAATTCATCGTTCGAGCATTAAGTTTTTGCACACATTGTCACTTCGGGTGATTTGCATCGGGTTTGCCTTTCTCATTTGGTGCATTGCATTTTCTACTAGAGTTTGCCTACCCTATTTAGTAGACAAAAGTTCTATGCAATGTTAGTTTGGGTGAAGTAATGCTCAATCGGTGATCCGCCCTTCATACTAGGCAATCAATAATGTTCATTTTGCACATCTTTTTGCATTTTTGGCCATTATTTCAAGCTTCGTTCTATGCCTTGTCCAATTACCGTAATATCTGCAGATCATTAGTATTTGATTAGAAAAGGATAAAGTTAGGCATTAAGGACATTAATTATTAAGCTAAATAGGCCTTAAATAAGTACAAATCTACCACTCATCAACACCCCAAATTAAAATTTTGATTGCCCTTAAGTAAATAAAGAACACAATAAGCTCAATAAGGGTGTCTACAACAGTACTCAATGAGAGCAAACATGCAAAAAACATGTCAAGACTACTCTCAATAGCATGTTACCCTAAATCTGGATAAAAGTGCTTCAAATGATGACTAGCTAGTCTCAACACAAGCTCAAGCTCACTTTTAGCTTCTTGTCTAATGCAAGAACATGTTTCAACAAATGCATTCAAGTACCCTCACATCAAGAATGATTTCATGCTCTCACAAAGCAAATCATCAAAGGTATTGGGAATCAATGCAACTCTTACTCTCTCAAAAGAGAAACACATGCAAGCTTTGTCCCATAGGCTTGCCAATATTTTCCAATCATCAAACAAAATTGGTTCATGTATGATCTCAAGGGTCTTCTAGGCTTTTCATAGGGGTAAGGGCTAAGGCATGGTCAATTTGGATTGGTGACTTATACCTTTTCAAAGCATTGTTGCAATAATCATTACCTCTTATCAAGTCTTTTTTCTTCTTTTTCATTTAAGAACTCAAATACTAACTTATCACTCAATTTGTTTAGAACTCCCCTTTATTTCATTCACTTCTCTTTTTTCATTTTCATTTTTTTGAGCTTTTTCCATCATTCTTCTACTCTTTCCCAGAAGTCGATGATTATTCATAACTATTACCTTGACACCAAAGAAGAGTTCGACGCAATGCTTTATTTCTATCCTAGTTGATCTTGACCATGATGATACAACAGACACATTTTTTTATAAGGAAGGGCTCCTTCTGTTTGCAAAACTTTCATATTTTGGTCTCATTTCTTCTTCCTTTGCCCCCAACTTAGGCTTTTGGCCTAAGGTTGCAATTCAAACACCGCAATGCTACAAAAAGGATTTTTGGTGAGAAGGTAGGGATACTCAAGAGGCTTCTTTAGGTTGTCAACAAATAAGTTAGGCTCAATTGGTGCCAACATAGATTCACACCCTCACAAGGTAGTCACAAAAATCTTTATCAAAAATTTGGTTCCCTCATTGAATTTTCACCCATGATTATTTCCCACACTCACCAAGATTCAACCAATTGGACTAACAGGGTAAATTCTAGGACTCCACACGCATGTTTTCAAGTAAACCTCACCACAAATGGCACATTGAATTACACTCAATTAGAACATTCTGTAAAGATCAAAAGCTTATGTGTGATGTTCATTGCAAGGCTCACATCAAAACGTAGCTAGTCAACAAAAGATTCAAAGAGATTGCTCAAAGGTATAACATCATCGATTTCATTCTCGCAACACCAGTATTATGCATCATGCTCATCATGCGTACTATTCAAGATATCGATGTTGAAAAAAATTGATTCTCAAATTGTTATGAATGAAAACATCAAACATTTCAAGATTTGAACCCATGGGGGGGGGGGGGGTTGCAACATCAAAGGAGAACGAGATAGAAGTAAAGAACACAATTCCAACAGAACACTCGAATAAAAATAAAATCACTACAATTGTTCAAAATACGAAATAACAAAATACAAGCAAAAGGGGAATATAGGCCTGAAGGCTCTCACCCCACCAAAAAGAAAATGCAGTGTACTTAATGCAAAAAGAAATGAAAGTACTGGAGGCTAAGATAAAGGATCCCCGTGATAGGCTATCATATGGAGCACTCTCACCTAGAGTCTCGATACGTGCATTCTCAAGAGGGGCATCAATGCCCAGCAATGGGATCACAGTAGAGGGTATATGAGGTACAACTGGGGCATTAGTGCCCGTCTCAGCAACAGAAGGGATGATAGGGTCTAGAGTTACCCCACTAGGTACAACCGATGAAGTCTCTTAAAGAGATCTCTCTAATGCAACCTAAAGAATGACCTTCTAGTTCTCATGTAGCTCGGTCAGAGTCTTAGCAATTCCTTGTTCCTCAACACTAAGCTCCTTCTAGTCTATCTTCTTGGCTGACTCCTCCTCAACAGCCTAAACGTCTATATCAACCTCAGGCATAATGAAGGTAGGCACAACAACAGGCATCTCAGGCACATCAAGTAGGGGAACGTTTCCCCAAAGAGTGTAGATGTCCATGGACTGCATCTGGACCACCTCTTCCCTCAAAGTAGCCACCTCAACCTTCAGGATGTATAAAGCACTGAACTACCTTCGGCCTTCTCCCAAGCCACAATCCTCGCTATCAGATCATCCAACCTCAAAGCATGGCTCGCAATTAACCCTTAACACTTGTCTATCCTCTTAATCACTGGGGTAAAAGTCCTTCTTGATGGCCTCATCAATATTCTTGGGCAATTCCTTCTCAACCCAAAAAGCTCTCACATCTGCTAACCAAGCAAGGCTGCCCATCTGGTATATCAGAGCTTGGGTCAAGAGGGGACACAAAAAAGGAAACAGGGAGGCCTCACAGTAGTAGTGGGGGTAGAAGGCTACACAGGCGCATCAGTAAAAGATCTAGCAACATGTGGGAATCCAGAAATACCTGTTTGCTCCACAGAATGAGAAGGTGTGCTGGTTTCAGAACTCAAGGTAGCAGGATCTAACCAATAAAGTGGATTCTGTGGTGGTGCCTTTCTTTGAGCCGCATCATCTATGAAACACTCTACATCTATCCTTTGAATATCATTAGATGAGGCTAGTATGGCTCTCACATTTGTGGCAGCCCAGAAAGGGACTCCTCCCCTCATGCATAAATGTATGATCTAAACTGGAAAGGGGAGCAATTCTTGCCCTCATTAGCATCTTGTCAGCTATAATGGTACCAACATGTATGTGCTCATGATCAATGATAGTGCCAACCTATACCGCCTTGTTATGGCGAGAACAGACTCGTTCTGGGATAACATCAGGTTACTGCTCATGAAGCCAAAGTGGTATCTATCCATAACATTCAAATCCTTCTTCTTAATCCTGGCACCATCAACCATCCAAGAAGGAGAAGAATCAAATATTAAAAGTGCTAGACAACCCTTCAGAGAATCCAAATCATGTCGCATCCGGAGTGAAAATAGATCAGATTAAAAGGCTGGCATGTCTAATGCGGTGTTGATGGCTCCAGAGTTACATCAGACTTTCTTTCCCCATACTTCCACTTCTTCAAGTGGTTTCCAAATCATGCCCTTTCACTTCTTTGGGAAGGCCTGAGTATAAGCCGCATAGAACTCCCATACCCAAGAAGGGATGTAAGGGTCCCTTGCCCTTGTAAAGCATTCAAATAAATGGAATTGAATGGTATCCCAAATGGCTGGGTAGTCACTCATCACTCCATCAACGAAGAGTCGTCTCTCCTTAAGAATAGTCTATTAATCTGTAGCTTTGAGCATATTAAAAGCTCTTAGAGTTATAACCTGAAGGACTATGGAAGTCGGTGTCTGTGCAAACGTAGGTTGCACCAGCTTATATTTTAATTTTTGTCTTCTTCCTCACCACCCTAGGTTGTACCCTATCTTGGGTAGATAATTGTGGGGTGGTGGTTTGTCGAGGTTGGGAAGCCTATGAAGGTTCATTTAATGTTATCCCTAGATGTCTTTTTAATAGATGAGGAAGAGGAGAGGGCCTTCTATCCTACTCTGTGTCGGAAGAAACTATCTACTTGCCTTTAGTTTTAGCCATTACCTGCAAAATGCACATTCCACCAATGAAATTGTGAAGATTAGTTGAATTCGAATAAGAATTAAAACTGTAACACCCCGACTTTTCAAATCGTCTAAATTAACTCGTATCTTCGTGGAAAGACAAGGAGGGTGAGTAATAAATTAAATATGATGTGGTATGTCATATTTTAAGTGTTCAAGGGTTGTATCTCAGGTTTTGAAGTTAAGTAAGTGGCAAAATAAAAGTTGGCGAAAGTTATCGTAAGTTCCTTTTTAAAGATTTCTCTAAATTTTGGGTCAAATGTCTTGGATGTTTTATCCCGATATATAAAGAGTTAGAAGGCTTATCACACATTAAATCAAAGGCTTACAAGTCTAGTTTGCAACGCACAAAATCCCGTATCAAACCGACATCAGAGTAAAAAGTTATGAGGGTTTTACTAGGGATTGCCGGGGCAAAATCCGGGTCGGATCCGGGTCGAGTCAAAAATATGGCATGTCGGCTTATTTAACGTTTTAAGCCACGAAAATATTTCATTTCAGTTCCAAACCAAAGAGAAAGCTTAAGAGAGGGTTCCTATGGAGTTCTAGCATGATGAAGGTTAGTTTTTGACAATTTCTACCATTAAACATAGCCCCCGTGCCTAGAAATGTAATCCATACACGTGGCAATCGTTTTTCCCTTCTATTAGCTGTGTTTGGAGCTGGTTTTTGAAGATATAAATTTATAGTTATTAGTGTTTATTCAAGGTTTACACTTGGTTAACTAAGGTAATCAACTCGGGACCCTTTTATGGTTGTTTTTATGAATTTCTATGTACGTTTCAACAAGTTGGGGCAATATGGCAAATCTGCTGATTTAAGATTAATTATGTACTGTTTACAGGTGCATACCAGCTGTGTATATATAGTGTTTTCGAAGCTTAGGACATAAGAAATAACGTTCGTGAAAGAACTACGGTCTTTCGAGCGTTCATTGGAAAGGTATGTTAAGGCTATTCCCTACGTACGGCATGTTTCCCTAAAGCTTAGGAGCAATGTAATTGGGTTGTTAGCCTTGTTACACTTGTAGCCATTATTGTTGATAGTTGGTTGCTCGAGTTGATATAATTCTCCCTTGTCGGGATTCTTATTCAGTTAGTAGCGTCCCTATGTTGGACACGACTTAGAGGCTATTTGTATAGGTTGCTTACAACTAAATTGCTCGCCTTTAGCGATTGGATTGTTATTTCTTCCCTTAGGGCTATTGTGGTTAGCTGCAGGAATGTGATCTATGCCTAGAAGGGTTATGTTCTACTTACAGGGCTATATGGATGCCTAAAAGGGCTATGAGTTGCCTACGGGGTTATATTGATGCCTAGAAGTGCTATGAGTTGCCTACAGGGCTATCTTGACGCCTAAGAAGGCTATGTGCTTCCTACAGGGCCATGTTTTTGCCTAAGAGGGCTATGAGTTTTCTATAAGCTATGTTGATGCCTAAGAGAGTTATGTGCTGCCTACAGGGCTATATTAATCCCTAAGAGGGCTATGTGATTGCCTACGGGGCTAGGGGACTACCGATAGGGGTATATAGGTTGGTTGGCATCTTTCGAGCTTATGGGGCCTGAGTAGGTGGTCTTGTGTGTTTTTTGTACCTGTCGAGCTTTTAGGGGCTTGGTTAGGTTGTTGTTTTATTATTTTTGATAAGTTTAGATTTAGGAGCAGGTCAGTACACTTATCTTATCCTTGATTTATTTATCAAATTATTCCAGTATATCAGGATACCTCCTTATAGTCTAATGCCTTTCATACTCTGTGCATTATTTTGTACTGACTCCCCATTGCCTTGGGGGCACTACATTCATGCATGCAGGTCCTGACAGACGACCAAGTAGACCTCCTCAGTAGTAGGATTGAATTTTATCCGGTTGGCTAGCTCCTTTCCTCCGGAGCTGCCAGAGTTGGGAGGTTTGTTACCTTTTGTGGTATATATCTTTATGGGTAGGCAGGGGCCTTGTCCCGCTAATCTTCACTACTCTTAGTGGCTTGCAGACTAGTGTGTGGGGTGTATAGCTACGTTATAGCCATATTGGCCTATGTTGTTGGTTTACTGAAGCTTGTGAGATGTTTTATGTATTGTATTGATATACACCTGCTTTTAGTTTTGGTATAGATATCATGGTGGCCTCGACAACCAGATGTTGTCGGACCTTCTGAAGGGCCCGGAAGTTCGAGAGTTCGTGAATTTCTTGCCTTGAATCCTCCACAGTTTACAGGTACAGATCGTAGAGAAGACTCTCAGCACTTATTGATCAGCTTCATAGGATCTTTAGAGTCATGCATGCCTTAGCGACTCAGTCATTTGAGTTAGCAGTATTTAGATTGCGCGATGTTGCAGTATTGTGGTACGAGAGTTGGGAGAGATCTAGTGCAAAATATGCATCCCTACCCACTAGGGATAGCTTTACAGAAGCTTTCATAGATCACTATTTGCCTCAAGAGATTAGGGATGACCGTGTGGACCAGTTTCTGAACATCCGACAGGGCAGCATGAGTGTCCGAGAGTACGAGCTGAGATTTGATTCATTAGCTAGATATGCACCAGCATTTCTTGATACGATGCATGATAGGGTGCGTAGATTTGTGGGAGGGCTCGACTCAGACTATATCGATGCTTGTTCTACCGCTGCACTAAATGATAATATGGATAGCTCGCGAATTCAGGCATTTGCACAAGGCTTAGAGGATCGCTGACAATTACAGTATATGAGCGAAAGGGTCGATAGAGAGAGACAGAAAAAGGCTAGGCTCGCTTGTTTGCATGGAGATTTTCAGGGTCGTCCCAGACCCCGATATTCTATTAGGCCACCTAGACCTCCACCACAGTAGTTCCAAGGTAGTAGATTTCATCGTCAAGAATAGTCAGGCCCAAGTGAGGGTTCACGAGCATTAGGCTCGCAGCAGTAGAGGGGTTCAGGCCAGGATAGGACAGCCCCGCCACGTTGCGATATTTGCGGTAGGATGCATTTTGGGAGGTGCAAACAAGGCTCCACAGGTTGTTATTCTTGTGGACAGGAGGAGAATGGGTGAAGAAACTGCCCTACCGTAAGTCAGGGTGGTATAGGTCAGTCGATCAGGTCAGTAGTAGGTTCCTCCTCATCAGCACAGTCTACAGGGCGTGGACCCCAAACTTCAGCACGTAGAGGTAGAGGTGGAGACAGAGAGGGAGCATCTAGTTATGGTAGTGGACAAAACCATACATATTCATTAACCGGCCGACAAGACTCAGAGTCACCACCAGATGTTGTGACAGGTACATTGATTGTTTTCTCCCATTGTGTTTATGTTTTGATAGATCTTGGATCTACTTTGTCTTATGTTACTCCATTTATTGCGGGGAGGTTATGTATAGTATCAGAGTCATTAGATCGACCCTTTATTGTATCTACACCAGTTGGTGTGTCTATTATTGCCAGGAGAGTCTATCGAGAGGCTGCACGATAGAAATTATCGACCGTCAGACCTCTGTAGATCTCGTAGAGTTAGAGATGGTTGATTTTGACGTCATTATGGGTATGGACTGGTTAGCGTCTTGTTATACTAATGTTGAGTGTTGGACAAAGATTGTTAGATTCCACTTTCCAGAAGAGGGAGTTCAGGAATGGAAAGGTGATACAGCAACGCTGAAGGGTAGGTTTATTTCCTATCTTAAGGCGAGAAGGATGATTACCAAGGATTGTACTTATCATCTTGTTCACGTTCATGATATAGATGCAGAACCATCGACTCTTCAGTCTATTCCGGTAGTTAATGAGTTTCTAGATGTATTTCCAAACGAACTCCCTGGTATCCCTCCAGAATGGGAAATTGATTTTACTATCGATATGCTACCAAGTACACAACCCATATCTATCCCTCCATATAGAATGGCTCCTGTTGAGCTAAAGGAGTTGAAGGATCAGCTGAAAGACTTGCTGGATAAAGGCTTTATTAGGCCTAGTGCTTCACCATGGGGTGCACCAGTGTTGTTCGTAAGGAAGAAAGATGTCTCACTAAGAATGTGTATCGATTACCGACAACTGAATAAGGCAACTATAAAAAATAAGTATCCCCTTTCGAGGATAGCTGACTTGTTTGATCAGTTACAAGGTGCTAAGTGTTTCTCAAAGATTGATTTAAGATCAGGGTACCACCAGATACGAGTTCGGGAGAAAGACGTTCTAAAGACAGCTTGTAGAACTAGATATGGACACTTTGAGTTCTTGGTAATGTCTTTTGGATTAACTAATTCCCCAGCAGTGTTCATGGACCTGATGAATAGTATATTCAGGCTGTATCTAGACTTGTTTGTGATTGTATTTATTGATGATATTTTGGTGTATTCACGTTCAAAAGATGAGCATGCAAATCATCTGCGATTAGTCCTTCAGGTTCTTCGAGACCGAGAACTTTATGCAAAGTTTTCTAAGTGTGAGTTCTGGTTGGACTCTGTAGCTTTCTTAGGCCATATTGTATCAGATTCAGGCATTGTGGTTGATACACAAAATATTGAGGCCGTAAAGACTTGGCCCAGACCCATGACTCAAACTAAGGTTTGTAGTTTCTTAGGGTTAGCTGGGTAGTACAAAAGGTTTGTAGAGGGGTTTTCTTCAATTTCTGCCCCATTAACGAAGTTGACTTAAAAAGCAGCTAAGTTCCAGTGGACTGAGGCTTGCGAGCAAAGTTTCCAGGAGCTAAAGGATAGGTTGACATCAGCACTAGTTCTTACATTGCCAGACGATTCAGAAGGCTATGCGATGTATTGTGATGCTTCTGGTGTTGGGTTGGGATGTGTTCTAATGCAACATGGTAAGATTATCGCATATGCTTCAAGGCAATTGAGAAAGCATGAGAAGAACTATCCGACCTACGATTTAGAGTTGGCTGCAGTTGTGCATGCGCTAAAGATCTGGAGACACTATTTGTATGGCGTTCATGTTGACATCTTCATAGATCATAAAAGCCTTCAATATATCTTTAGACAGAAGGAATTAAATCTGCGACAACGTCGATGGCTTGAGCTACTGAAAGACTACGATGTGGACATTTTATATTATCTAAGAAAGGCGAATGTGGTAGTTGATGCCCTCAGTCGAAGATCTATGGGTAGTTTATCATATTTAGGTGTTGAGAAGTGTGAGCTAGCGCGAGAGCTTTATTAGTTAGCTAGCTTGGGAGTCAGATTGTTAGAGGTGGAAGATAATGGGGTAACAATTCAGGACACAGCCGTATCATCTCTAGTGGTAGAAGTAAAATCACAGAAACAAGAGGATCCTAGCTTAGAGCAGCTCAAAGCCAAGGCTCAGAATCAAAAGACTTTAGCATTTGATATAGCAAGAGATGGAGTCCTTAGATATAGTGGTCGATTGTGTGTTCTGAATGTTGCAGAGCTTCCGCATCAGATTATGGAAAAGGCCATCATTCCCGTTATTCTATTCACCCTAGTTCGACAAAGATGTACCATGATATTAAGGAGATCTATTGGTGGCACAGGATGAAGAAGGGCATTGCTGAGTTTGTGGCACAGTGTCCTAACTGCCAATAGGTGAAGGTTGAGCACCAAAAGTCCGCTGGGCTAGTTCAGGAGATAGTCATTCCTTTGTGGAAGTGGGAAGCAATTAATATGGATTTTATTACAGGGTTACCTCGATCGCGTCGTAAGTTTGACTCTATTTGGGTAATTGTTGATAGACTAACAAAATCAGCCCACTTCTTACCAGTCAGGGCTACTTTTACGGCCGAAGACTATGCAGAGATTTATATTAAAGAGATTGTTAGGCTACACGGTGTCCCAGTATCTATTATCTCTGATAGAGGAGCACAATTCACCGCCAACTTCTGGAAGTCCTTCCAGAAAGGACTGGGGACACAAGTTAATCTTAGTACAGCCTTTCACCCTCAGACAGATAGCCAGGCTGAGCACACAATTTTGACACACGAGGATATGCTACGGGCGTGTGCGCTAGACTTCAAGGGGAGTTGGGATTACCACTTACCTCTTATAGAGTTCGCATACAATAATAGTTATCATTCCAGCATCGGGATGGCACCTTATGAGGCTTTGTATGGGCGAAAATGTAGATCCCCCATTGGATGGTTCAAGGTAGGTGAGTCAGGGTTGATTGGACCCAACTTAGTACAATAGATAGTGGAGCAGGTCAAGCTCATACAGAGGTTGCTAACAGCTCAAAGTTGACAGAAGTCATACTCATATGTGCGACGAAGGGACTTAGAGCTTTGCGTCGATGACTAGGTATTCTTAAAAGTCTCGCCTATGAAGGGGGTTATGAGATTTGGCAAAAAATTCAAGCTTAGTCCAAGATTCATTGGGCCATACCGGATCCTTCGGAGGGTAGGACAAGTGGCTTATGAGTTAGAATTGCCTTCGGGGATAGAATCTGGTCATCCAGTTTTCCATGTATCTATGCTACGGAAATGCGTAGGAGACCCTTCCCGGGTCGTCCCAGTTGAGGAAGTTCAGATCACAGAGGAGTTGTCTTATGAGGAAACTCCAGTTGCCATATTAGATCGGCAAATCCGTAAATGGAGGACTAAAAAGGTGGCTTCGGTTAAACTATTGTGGAGAAACAAGAATAGAGAAAAGGTGACCTGGGAAGCTGAGGATGGCATTAGGTCCAAATATACTCCCTTGTTTCATACCCCAGCGTGATGGCATATCAGTTTATATTGGTTCAGTGAGGTAAGATACTTATCTTATTTTTTTTATATTGTTGCTTATTATTATTGTTGTTGTCATTGTATATTTGCTCGCATTGTTATTGCGGAGCTATAGTGCTTAGCAATTTATGTCATCATGTCAGACGCCTAGGTTAGACTTTTGCATTTTAGGTTCCTCGATAGTGACAATGCCAAAAGATAATCTGCCTAAATTTTGGAAACTCCTAAGGACTTAACCGTGTGACTCAGATTTCTTTTTTCATTCGAGGACGAATGTTTCTAAGGGGGGAAGGATGTAACACCCCAACTTTTCAAAACGTCTAAATTAACTCGTATGTTCGTGGAAAGACAAGGAAGGTGAGTAATATATTAAAAATGATGTGGTATGTCATATTTTAAGTGTTCAGGGGTTGTATCTCAAGTTTTGAAGTTAAGTAAGTGGCAAAATAAAAGTTGGCGAAAGTTATCGTAAGTTCCTTTTTAAAGATTTCTCTAAAATTGGGTCAAATATCTTGGATGTTTTCTCCCAATATATAAAGAGTTAGAAGCTCTATCACCCATTAAATCTAAGGCCTACGAGTCTAGTTTGGATGCTTACGGGGCTATGAGTTGCCTACGGGGCTATATTGATGCCTAGAAGGGCTATTAGTTGCCTACAGGGCAATATGAGTTGCCTACGGGGCTTTATTGATGCCTAGAAGGGCTATTAGTTGCCTACAGGGCAATATTGACACCTAAGAAGGCTATCTGCTTCCTACAGGGCAATGTTGTTGCCTAAGTGGGCTATGAGTTGTCTATAAGCTATGTTGATGCCTAAGAGGGCTATGTGACTGCCTACGGGGATAGGGGACTAACAATAGGGGTATATAGGTTGATTGGCACCTTTCGGGCTTATGGGGGCCTGAGTAAGTGGTCTTGTGTGTTGTTTGTACCTGCCGAGCTTATGGGGGCTTGGTTAGGCTGTTGTTTTATTATTTTTGATAAGTTTAAATTTAGGAGCAGGTCAGTACACTTATCTTAACCTTGATTTATTTATAAGATTATTCCAGTATACCAGGATACCTCCTCATAGTTTATTGCATTTCATACTCTGTACATTATTTTGTACTGACGCCCATTGCCTTGGGGGCGCTGCATTCATGCATGCAGGTCCTGACAGACGATCGAGTAGACCTCCTCAACAGCAGGATTGACTTTTATCCGATTGGCTAGCCCCTTTCCTCCGGAGCTGCCAGAGCTGGGAAGTTTGTTACCTTTTGTTGTATATATCTTTATAGGTAGGTTGGGGCCCTGTCCCGCTATTCTTTACTACTCTTAGAGGCTTGCAGACTAGTGTGTGGGGTGTATAGCTACGTTATGGCCATACTGGCCTATGTTTTTAGTTTACTGAAGTTTTTGAGTTGTTTGATGTATTGTATTGATATACACCTACTTTTAGTTTTGGTATAGATATCATGGTGGCCTGAACAGCCCAATCAGTACTTCTGTGCAAGTTGGCTATTTATTTATATGATCTCCTGGGAGTAGCTGTTTCTTTTATAGATTAGTTGACAGGTGCCTTGCTAGCCGAGGGCTTAGTTTTAGGCCGAGATATACTTGTTTGTTTTCTTGATTGTGTGTTGCTGCCATGCGCTAGTAGCAAATGGTTCAGCAGGGTCAGCTCGGGCCTGAGTTTTGGCACTAGGAGCTAGTTGCGCCCCTCAAGTTTGGGGTGTGACAAAAACACATTTCAAAAACACTCTTGAGGCTGCCTAATCGGCAAGAAGGATCACCAAACAGGTTCGGCGAACTCTGGTGAGTTTCCTGAAATTGATAGTGTCACATTACTCAGGGATTAGGCATAAAGGGTGAAGTCAATGCCAACTTGGTGATTCACCAAGTTGGTTTCAGCGGGCTAAAACAAGTCTACCGAAAGTTACTATGCAAAATGAAAAGATACAAGCATCAAGGGAGACAACCTGTCTCAATCGGCAATTCACCAAATGGGTATGGCAGACTAAGACAAACCTGCCAAATGGGACAACACCCAAGGCCATGCGTATTTTCAAGAAGATGAGTTGGGTCTTACTCTGTGATTCACCTAACTTCCTTGGTGAGCTAAGACAAGCTCGACGAATAGGAAGTTTCAGCCCAGTGCAAAATTTTATAGAAAAACCAACACACACAACAAATACTAGTTCTCCCCCAACATTGCAATTCCTCTATATGATTTTCTACCTATGGGTACTTAGATTTCCCCCATTTTATCATAAAGCATTGCACTAATTGACAATTTGCCCTTAAGAAAGTAGTCACCCTGTCTATCATTGGGCAAAATCGAGCAATTGGGTCAACACTAAGCTACTTAGACTTCACTCACATTAAATTAATCATAGACTCAGTAAGATAATCACTTCAATTCAACAACTAAACCAACACAAGCATGATTCAACAATTCCACAGGCGTTCATGGTCAAGAATATGTTGGCATAGTTCAAACCCAACAATATGATGCAACCAAATGAAATTAAACAATCAATCATAGTTAAGGGGCTTAGACCCACAACCTATATGCATTATAACTTCAAAAATAACAACAAAAAACCGAAACACCAACCTTGAAGCTAAAATAAACCAAAAATTGAGGGGTCGGGGTTGTGTTGACTCAAAATTCAATCAAATGAACTCTTAGAAACTTCAAGAGTAGGCTCACAACCTCTCAAAATGCACGAAGCAAGAAGCAAGAAGAAGGAATCAAAAAATCTCTCAGAGTTGAAAGTTATTGATTTTTAAATTTGAAAAGACCATTGGCCTTTTTATATTAGGACCGTCTCGTGATCAGGACTAACGCGCCAAATGTTTTCGGTGAATCGCCAATTGGACTTAAGCTCGCCGAACATGCCTAAAGAAACACCAAACTTGAATGCCAATTCGGCAGATCCGATGGAGTCTGCATAATCCACTTTGGTGAATCATTTTTTGGAGTTCTGATTGCTGATCTTGACAGTGCACTTTTCCATCTTTTCACGCTCAAAGGGAGAACAAGATTTAGTCTGTGTAATGCCTTCGGTTAATCGTCGTTTGTGTTCTTGCATCACTTATGCTTCCCTTTGAAATCTTCCAACCTCTTTTCAACCTGCACTCACAATGCACGTTATTTGAAAGAAATAAAAATATAAATAAAGACTTGGGTTGTCTCCCAAGAAGAGCCTTATTTAAAGTCATGGCATGATATATTGCTCAAACTCAAAAATCATTTTTAGGGTTCAGGATGGTGTCACTAGGCAAAATTTCCTTTTTCCTTGGATTTAGATAAGTGGCAATTTGACCTAGTTGGGTCTCCAGCTGCTTGATTGAAACTGAATGTGAAGTCACCGATTGGGTTAAAGTGGAGAAGTCATTTTTCAGATCCTTCAACACCTTATCAAACCCTTCAACCTTGTTGTATCCTTACAAACATGTCTTCTGTCTGTCTTCCTTCTAGACCAGTTGGATCTTTTGGGTGTGGACGATCATGGGAAGGCACATATCTATCTTTGTCCATCTCCCTATCTCTCCAATTTCAACACCGCCAATCTTTCCAACAATTATCTCTATCCTTGTTCCAACCTTGGTTCCGACCTTGACATTGGTAATGGTTGTGAGAACCCCCTCCTCCCCTCCACTTGATTTCCCAAGTATTGAACATCTTCATTGTATAATGCCTCAAATTTGGCATCATCCGGGCAATGCCCACAGTTGGTTCCAACCACATTCTCTAACTTAGTTCCACTTCCCACGACATGCTTGGATAACGAATCAATTTGGGTTATCATTTTAGCCTTCATTTCATCTTTTTCATGGTCCCTCTCAACTTGTTCTTTGCTCAAGCCCACTTGTAGAAGAGGTGCTTGGTCCTCCCTAGTGTGCCATACTCAGTTGACCTTAGTCATATCATCTAACAACAATGCGGCTACATCATACAGTTGTCTCATCAATCCACCATGGCCTAATTGATCAGCCACACTTTTATTGACTGAATTAAGTCTCCAATAAAAGTATTTCAGCAGCAAATTGTCTAGAATGACATGCGTTGGACATTGCAAGAGTTACTTCTTGAACCTCAGCCATGTTCATACAGGGGCTCACCTCCAAAACTTTTGAAATTTTGGATTTGGAGACGAAGTTTAACCATCTTCGAGAGTGTAAAGAATCATTACAAGAACCCCTTGGTTAGCTCAACCCATGAAGTAATAGAATCATTTGGCAACTCTGCCAACCATCTCGTAGCATCTCCCGTTATAGAGAACGGGAATATTCTCAACCTTATAAACTCTTGGGAGATATTCTTGAACACAAAGAGTTCACACACCTCCTTGAATAAAAATTCCTAAGGTGCTCATGGGGATCCTCATAAACTAGACCCCCAAAAATTCCTTTCATCTGGAGCAATTGGATCATAGTTCCAGTGATGTGAAACGCCGTCCTCCCGGTTGTAGGAGGTATCCAAACTGCTCTCGTGGTTTGAATTACATTAATGGGCATGTCATTTAAGTCACTCATATTTTCATTTTGACCATAGTGACTATCATTGTCAATCCCATGGTCACTCATTTTGTCAACCTGCAAATATGCCAACAACAACACAAAAAAATAACTCTACTACAAATAAAACAAATTAAAAATCTAATTTCCCAATTAGAATTCTCAACCACCATTCCCCGACAGTGGCGCCATATAAGATAACACTCAAACCACCCTCTAAAACCAATTAAAAGAGTGAGCAATCGTAGTACGTAAAAAACCCAACGATGAGTTGGGATCGAATCCCACAGGGAATGGAATATCATGGAGAATTCTTTATCGAGAGATTTGGACTTTTAATTAGCTCATTTGGAATAGTAAGAACAATTATGTGGATGGTAATACCAACTTAATATAAAGCTTTATTAACAATAATTGCAATCAAACTAAAAACTGAACAAAATCAAGAGTTAACAAGCAATCTAGGGGGTGGGGATTTGATATCAATGTCACATATGAGTGATTGTGTTGCTCTATAGTGATGTACATACATGAATAATCTAAGTTATCTTCAATTATGGTAATCATCTTTCAATCTCAAAGCATCTATGCCTAGAATCTCATTTCGGTCTCATCTAATGCCATTTCTAAACAACCCATTACCTTACTCTATTCTCTCTTTCAAGAATAGGGCAAATAGAGCCAATCCATAACCTTTCTTTCAAGAAAGTCATACATATCAAACCTAAATTTCAAGTATTGAACTAATTACCCACTTCAATTAATCTCTTTCGGGCATCAACCGGAGCTCAGAAGTAGGAATTAAGTTTGAAACCTTAACCTCTAAGTTAAATTGATGATAATTAGACCAAATTCATGCATGAACAACAACAAAATAGAGCATAGCACAATACCCACAACATTAAATTAACACCCAACCCCATTACAGCACCCCCTAGATCTTGGGATTTTAGGCACCTATCACAAAAAGTAAAGAAGGTATACCTTCCATGAAAGCAGCCATGGGTAACTAGTAATCAAGAATTTAAGAGTAAATCCACTTTGGATTTAACTTCATATTATCGAATTCGAGCTTTAAATTGTAAAATCCTCAGAAGACTAGAAAAAGTATTCTAAAAGTAAAGTGTTCTCACTCAAAACTTTATCCTAAACTCAGTAGTTCAACTCTCTAATTGAACTCTCTCAAAACTCTATCCTTTGGGTTATTTATATTTTCCCAAAATCCACTTTGCAACCAACTCGGTGACATTAGCCGGTGTCGCCAAACTCGCTTGGCGAATCACTCTTCGCTCTTCAGCTCGCCTTGTTATGCTCTAGGTTTTAGGTGTTTGAACTTCAGTTGGCGAACTCAATTGAGTCAGCCTTTCTCGTTCAGCGAATCGCTGAATACCACCCTAATTCGTCGTTTGAGCATTAAGTCTTTGCCTTGCACACTGTCACTTTGGGCGATGTGCATCAGGTCCGCCTTTCTCATTCGGCGTATCGCCTTTTCTATTAGATTTTTCCGACTTTCTTTGGTAGACAAAAGTATTATGCACTGTCAGTTTCGTAAAGGTCATGCTCAGTCAGTGATCCGCCCTTCATGCGAGGTGATCAACAATGTTCATTGCGCATTTCTTTTTGCATTTTCGGCCATTCTTTTAAGCTTCGGTCCATGTCTTGTCCAATTGCCTTCATAGATACAAATCATCAGTATTTGATTAAAAACAGATAAAGTTAGGCATTGAGAACATTAATTATTGAGCTTAATGGACCTTAAATGAGTGCAAATCTACCACTCATCATGGAACTGCATACTTTATGATCTATTGGCATATTTGCACTCGATAGGAGGTTATATACTCCTAAAAGATTTATGGTGCTTACCTCTCATAGTATGTTGGTCACATGGGTCTACTTACCTATATGAATAATTGCGGCGATGAGGAGAGAATTTGTTTCTCAAGTTAGAAAAGCACTCCCATTATGTGTGAGTGAAAGATGTAGGAATTTGAGTCCACCTATAAGGGGTGATTTAAGGATGATAAGGGTAACAAGTCACTCTTAATATTTTTTATTTAAACACGCATTGCAATTATAATATAGAGAATATAGAAATCATAATATGTTATAGAAGGTTGCTCCAACATATTATGGCAGTCATCATCGACCAGTAAATTTCAATAGTGGTTCATCCTACTCTTCCACGTCCGCTACATGAAGAAAAAGTATGTTTTTTCTTATGGGTTACATAGGTTATCTGATTAGATTTAGATTAATATGATATCTAATCTTACACATAGTATATATGGATTTTTTACTCTTTTTTGTAGAATAAAAGTATATAATAAAATAAAATGATAGAGGAGCATAAATGAAAATCAGATGCTATACCTGTTTTCTAAATAGTTTTGATGTGATATGTATAGGACAAGTGAGTTCAATTTATAGAAAAACAATTAAATATTACATTTGGTATCACTAATCAAAAATAGGGAAATCATTAGGAGATTGGTTTCACTAATAAAAATAAGAAAACCATTATGGATAAACAATTTGAAAATCCACCAAATTAGGTGATTTGATAATCCTTTTTCTGGGTTGTTCATTAATACATAATATGCCTCGTTAAAATCTTATTAGGAAAAATTTAGTGGAAAAAAATCTTCTGAAAGTAAAAGCATACATATATGTAGTAATACACAGTTTAAGCCACTTCATTAAAATCTTGTCAGGAATATCCAACGAAAAAAATACAATGCGTATTTTATTCTCTTGAAGGAGACCACATTCAGTTGTTTATGTCTCTTTCATTTTAAGGAAAAGAGTCATGTTTGTAAAGGATAAATGTACTTTGACTCTAACTAGGATAGATAACTAAAAGTATTATATATTTATGTATCCTTTCTCTTTATGTATTATAGTAATTTTAGGAGACTTGGATCCTCTGGACCCTCTTGTATAAGTATTTGTTTTTATCTTCAATGAGAAAAATAAAAGTTTCTTTCATGGAATCGGAGCCCTAGTGGTTTGAGAAACCTTCCAACTAGGATTCTTTTTTCTTTTTTTGTTCTTCATCTCTAAAGCAAAAAAAAAATGAGCACTTGAACCATCAATGGGAGACTCTATTCCCCCAAGAACATCAAGCACTCCATTTGTTGCTTCAACCACCCCAATGGAAACTTATTCCCCAACACCTAACCTTTCTCATCAATTGACCTTGAAGCTCACATCATCAAACTTCTTGCTATGGAAGACACATTTTTATCAACGATTTGTGAGTGTGGTATTAATCACCATATTGATGGTTGTCACGACCCAAGCCTAGGGCCTAGACGTGACATGGCGAATGAGGAACCCGAAGGAACCCCAAACAAGCCTCTCAAACTTGTCATCACACTTCATCGGTCGCGGAAGTACAATCAACATTAATTGACGGGAAATAGGGACTAAGGGCAAACCATTTCAAAATGACATCATAGAACAAGAGTCAAGCTCATTTACAAAATACTTGTCCAACGCACACCTCTACATACATAGATAGGACGGGGGCCATGACATACTACCGGCTCCCCTCAT
>JAJOOR010021613.1:0-19871 GCA_036250505.1 Solanum acaule | reverse complement strand
ATAAAATTTGAGCAGAAGATTTCATTTTTAATCATGAGAATGAATTAATTGTTATAGTTTTGTAGTGGACAAAATATTTTAGGTAGGTTAGGTTTTGGGTTGTGTCCTTATTTATTAGAAAAAAAAATATCAAAATACATAACTTATTTTATTATATACTCTAAAATTTTCTATCATTTGAAAAAATTATAAAAATCTCCATTCTTACCTATTCTCGGATACATCACTTTACGCAATGTTATTGATCGGATACATCACTTTATGAGATGTATCAGTTGAATAGATCATACATCACTTTATGCAATGTATCAGTCATATACATCAATTTACGTGATGAATCGAGACGTTGAGTGATGTATCCGAAATCAGAACGCGATGTATCAAGACGTTTTGGGATGTATTCGGATTCTATCAAATTTAAGGGATTTTTGTAATTTAAAAAATAGTAGGGATAGAATGTAATTAGCTCTTACCACTATGAAATTTGTATAAAATTCCCTTATTTATTTCGTACACAAATATATATATCTTCAAACACATCAATATTATTCTAACTTCCATAACAACCATTCTATTTAATTGTTGGAGCTGAAGTGCTGAATAATACTATATTTAATTTATTTGTGTACATACTTGTAGCATTATATAAAAATATAGCGTTATAAATAAAAATTACTCTATCTTGAAAGGTATTACGTCTAGAAATATAAATTGTTGGGTAATGCATTCATTCATTTATATGGAGAGACCTAAATGATGTATTAAGAATAGTCCAGGATCATATTCATGATCGAACATGTCATATAGTCATGATCAAACACGTCATTTGTTTGATAAACTTACTTAACATATAAAGCTTGCACATTTTTTTTATAACTTTTGATAACGATGGTACATCTTAATAAGTGTGTGTGTTATCAAAGCTAATGTCATTGATGGGTTCGATTCCTTAGAACAACATATTGCATGTGACAGGTATTGGGGGTAGGGGTGTGATTGAGTTGTTGGATATTGCTAACATCTGGTAAATTTTGATCCGACATAACAATAAGTATTCATGCTTATAACCTTTATCAAGTATGAACGATTGTCAATCACTAGATCAGTCGATTTGCAATCTACACTTTGGACCACAAACACAAATCATCAGATCAGAATATTAGTACTCCAAAGAATCAAACATAGTCAATCAAAAACTTGCATATTTTTCTGACATATATAAACAAGTTTAAGCATATAATGAAATAAATGCAAATTTTATTTTTAAATATAATGAAAGTGAAACAACTAATAAGACCAAAACAACTATATAGCCGCCCTCATCCACCCCTATTTGTCTCTTTTTTTTGTGCCACTCTTAAATTTGTCATGTATGTATATGTCTCACAAAGCTTATCCAACATAAAATGTGCATCTTTAGAATCCAATATGTCTTTATGGTAATTAAATTATAAGATTATAAATAATCTAATCTTACTAAGTATGTCACTTCTACTAAATTACATATACTAAACATTTGAACAACATCTTTTTAAGTCAGAAATCCATGTGATTTTAATATTTAGCCAGCAAGTACATGATTGATTAATAGTGCCAATAACAAAAATACAAAATAGGACAGTCAAACTACAAGTGCCTTATATTGGCTTGACTTAAAAGCATCTTTTTTTATGTAGAGTTTGTTTGAAGGTCCCTAAAGTGATTTGATTCTATTCATGTATGTTTTATTATCATAATTATTATTTTTTATCGATTATTAAAAAATAATTAAGAGCTAATAACTTATTTTATAAGGTTTTTGCCCTAATTGCTCCAATGAACATGTTTCAAGTTTGTCATCTTTGGTTATAACTATTCGAAGATCGTTTTATTTTTTAACTTTTTGTTAGATAACATCTCTAGCTAGAGAAAGATAAACAAATTTTATTTGTTTCTTCTCTTTTTTGTATCCTCTTGACTAGGGACTTAAGTACTAGTACGAGTCAATTGAGTGTGAACGGATAATAATAGATCAATTTAAAAAAATATTTACACAAAATATTTAATTTCACAATCTTTTTATATATATGATCTTAAATGTCAATTCTCACCTAGTGAACTAACTTTTAAAGTTGAATTCAGCTCTATCATATATAGTTAGATCCATCCTAATCATTGTTCAGTTGATGTTGGGCCCAGTCTTATATTATTCACACTCCAGATGTACAGTCCTGAGTCTAACAAGGGAGCTAGGGAGTGTTGAGTTTCACATCGGTGGGCTGAGAAAAAAATGATCTCTTTATATGTTCTTGCCTCTTGGTCTATCCTGAATACCCTATGATCTAATTTTTGGAGTTGAGTTTTATCCCAAGTTCATATTTTATCAAGGAGTACTATATGTGTATTTTATTAAACTAAGAAATGTACTATATGTGTATTATTATAGTTTAATTAATGCTACATTCCAAATTCCCACCATATTTGCTAAGGATATCTGACAAGAACAACCCAACTAATTAAGAGGGGGGGGTCCGTCTGAAATGATTAGAAATTAGACAAATAGAAGACTATTTCTGTAGTAATAAAGTGTTTACCAAAAAAAAAAGTAATAAAGTAATTAATCAACACATATTGTACAAATTATCTAAGAATATGGACTACAAATATGTACATACAAAATACACCTTTTTTCTATAAATTTTAAGGAGTCCATTCACACAATTCACCTCTATTTAATTTATAGTACCAAACACTATTTATTTCATTCCATTGTATATATCCGTTACCTTTTAATAACTATGTCTAAATATTTTTAGTCTAGTTGGAAAAAACAATTGAAATTTATTTGAACATAATTTTAATTATTTTTCCATGATGCAATAATGTATTCCATAGTTCCAAGCCATTAAAAGCTCATAATAAGCTTCTAAAATAGTTTTCAAACATCTAAATATGAATTGTTGCATATATAAATGATGGAACTGATCAATGGAAGAGATTATTATGATTTAGTTAGATTTTTTTTTTTCAAATTAATAAAAAATATAGTCTCAAGAGATTATATATAATTTTGGAAATCAATAAAACGTTAGGTAGGATCGAGAGTCAAGGGTGGCACAAGTTGTGTAAGAGACGTTAAGCTTTAGAATAATCACTTATAAAACTTATTTTCCCTACTCATATTAGTGTCTTTTCATATTCTTAAAAAAAAAAATTATTTTCCTAACGAAAATAGTTTGTATCAAACATGAAAAAATTGAAATACATTTCATTGTCCAAACACACAGACACCCTAATATAATTTAAGGAATTGAAGAGAGGATCAAAGCAAGTTGACCAAGTTGTTTCTAAATCTTAACTCCAACTAAAAAAACAATTATCGCTCTTAATGACTTAATTAATCCATATTTAGACAAAATTAACAATATTCAACAGAGTTTAGAAATAATCAAGACTCATCAATAATACAAAAGATAAGACATGAGAGAGGACGATCACCTTTTCCTTACATTATACATAAAAAATATTATGAGGAGCTAATAACACTTGTTTTCTAATATTAAATTATGGTAAATTGTTAATATAATATTGTCACCTTTATCAGATTCTACTTAACTCGAATGTCTTCATTCTCATCAACTTGTGTGCCTAATTAAAAATATATTATAATATTAACAAAAGTTATGGTCCTACTTCTACTTCTTGTTTCTTAAGTCTACAAACAAGAATTATAAGTAGTATAATAGAGATATGATTGATTAATATAATTAGAAAACGAAAGTTAATTATGGGGTATTTTTTTTTCAAAATAATTAGGAGACAAAGATTAGAGAGATATAGACGTATTAATTGTGTGAATGAGGTGACACTCTTTGATTGGGATGTGGTTGGCATTAAACAACTTATAACTAAAATTGCATTAAATTATCATATGTCTTTTCACTTAGATAGTAGTATTAAAATTCAAACTTGATCTTAAGTGATTTGATGGTTTGTTTGTTATTCGTTACTCTATCCGTTTTAATTTATTTGTCATGTTTTGATTTCACACAAAGTTTTAAAAAATAAAAAAAACTTCTGAATTTATGATCTTAAAGTAAAAATATATAAAATGTACAAAAATATTATTTAATTTTGTGACGTTAGACATAATGTCAGATAAAAAAAGACACTTTTTTTAACGAAGGAGAGTATTAAATTACATAGCCTTGATTTATGGCGCATAATTCAAGTCAAATTAAGTATCTATATTTAATTTGTGTATTCTCGCCGACAGTTATCGGTAAGTAATTATCATTATAAAAATTTAAAATTCTTATTAGTTTGATTTTTTATTTTTAAGAATAATAAAGAATAACTTTAGGTGAGCTAGGTCTAAACCTATCAAGTGGGCTGGAGGCTGAGCTGGCAGAGATCTTGGGCCTGATAGATTGGCCCAAGTGTTAGTTCGGGTTTCGGCCCTTCGGTGCACCGGTTCGGCTAGTTAATATTGTATTTGGTACTTTTCACTATTTCATTATTTATTTTGTGATTTTAATCTAAGTTTAAGGGTTGAAATTGAGAACTCGTAATTTGAGGATTTGAGAGTTAATTCAAACTCAATTTTCGATGAAATTTCATATTTGAGATTCTAGTGTTAATGATAAGTTGATTTTGGAATAAAATTACTATTTTAACCTTAAAGTTTAAGGTTGACTTTTGGGGCCGAGATGAAAGTATATCAATATGAGTATCCAATAGATACACTTAATAGATTGGGAGTATTCCGAGGTGATGAGAAAAAATACACACATTTGTGAGGGTTTATCGATTATAATGTCTATTGAGTATACATGTTTTTTGTATTCATATATATTACACTTATTGCATTTTTTTTGGTGCAGAATATATGTATCTTGATCATGAGTAGGTGACACTAATTGTTGAGTTCAAGTTCTTTATTTTCGGAGATTTTTGGTTAGCTGTTTGGCTAATTTGCGGCACTTGACTCCCTTAATCCTTATACTTTGCTATCATTTCCTTTTTTTCAGACAACGTATCAATTTTTGAACAATTATATGTATTATATTTATAGTCATTTTTGTACACTTGACATTGAGTCTTGACGTTGTATTTTGTTAATTTCTATACTTGCTTTTGAATTAGTTGGATGGTGGCTTATTTACTTGCTTGAAACAATTATTCCATGAAGAATATCACAATTATGGAACGCATGATTTAATTTATAGTAGTATATTCTTAATTTCACATAGTTATATGTCAACGCTAACAAACTTCATAAATCTTAGTGTGTGATTTTCCAAATTTAAGGTTGACCGGTAATTATATAGTACTAATAAATTTAACTTAGGTAAGTTTTGTGTTTGTATTGATTGTATTTCATAATTAACTTGCATAGGTTAAATCCAAGTGCAAAAGTTCAAAAGCTACATTACAAATCAGACCATTATTTCCTTCACGTATCTCCCACCATGTTGGAAACGTGGCATTTCATGGTCATTATAAATATTAAATATCTATTTTAATAACGTTATGTTAGAATCAAATATCTTTTTTTCTCAAGAACGGAAGGATTTTATTTAGAGTAAATGATAAGGTTCATTCATACAAGGAGGAATTAATCTGAACGATATAGTACTCTATTGAGAGCAGCTGATACAAAAGAAGGAGATGCTTAAAAAAAGAGTCCGGAGCCAAAAGGGCAATTTTTTCTTTCAAAAAACTAAAATGGCACATCAAAAAAAAAATTTAACCAAAAGGGCAAAATAGCTCCGTCAGGAGCGATTTTCTTATGACAAAAGTTGATGTCGTCCGTTAAAAAAAAATAAAAATCGCTGCCTTATTATTAATAATTAACAATAGGCTCATATAGGCATTTTTATATTATTAATAATTAACAATAGGCATGAAAATTATAGCACTAGGCATGAAAAACGCTGCCCATGCAGCGATGTGTAAAAAAATTCGACTTGTGGCAGCGATTTTTAATTACAAAAAATTTTTGGACAAAATTGTTGCTAGGGCAGCGATTTTTAGTCATTGTGTCAGAGGGAAATCGCTTCATCAGGAGCATTTTGCCCTTTTGGTTTTAAAAAATTTGATGTGCCCTTTTGAAATTTTTGACAATTTTTTTTGCCCTTTTGGCTCCGGACTCCTTAAAAAAACATAAGGCTGATTACTTTTTATATTTGGATCGTTTGATTTCCTTTCGTATATTGCTAATAGATCTGCTACTGCATTAACGATAACACATATCAGTAGTAACATTCACTAAAATTTCATTTTCGTTTGATCATACATATTAATTATACTAAGGGTGTCTTCATTGAGACTTGATCAAAATATACCGAATCATTATAAAATCATCAGATTACTATATTTTATAGCCATTGGAAAAGTACAAAAAATTCATGATCAAACGTGTCCTTAGCAAAAGTAGTAAACTTTACTATTGACCAACATTAAGCATACGCTTTGTCTCTTATCATACGTTTTATAGTAGTAGCCCGTCCTTTGATAAATGTTTATAATTAGCTATTGACTAACTTGGTCTAATCCAAAATTCAATTATTTGATACCACTAAACAATTTTTTTAATGGAGTGTTTGGTTAAACATCTCTTTCTATATTGGAGAAATTGATGATTTATATATTATATTTTGAAAGAGATAGATGACCTCTTCTCTTGAAGAGATTGATTGGATTTCAATTTGAATTTGAATAGGTATTAGAATTGGATTAATGGAATGAGAGTAATTAATTAAAGAATAATGTTTTAGTTGAAATATAGATTTGGTAGGTAAATGAGAGTCAAGTTATAACATAATGGTATAGTTCGATCCTTCTACCACAAATCCACAACATTCCTTTCTTTCATTTTTTCCTATCGTATAATAATAATAATAAGTCAATAACTATGTCTCGATTTTAAAGAATTAGGATTGACTATATGAATTTTAATGATCTCTGAATTTTTACATTATCTTCAGAATATAGGAGATATGCTTAATTAAATAATTTAATTTTAATTTTAATTTGTGTTGAACTTATGTTGAAACCATCAATCTTGTACAAACAATATCTAGAAGTAGGGTCGAATCTTTAGTCAATATATGAAGTCCATGTTGTAAGAGTCCAAATTCAAAATGTGCTTATTTGTTTGACCTTTCTAGTTCTGGATTAATTTGAATTGGTATGAGAAAAAGTCATTGAAGACAATTTTATAAAAACGTTATCTCACTCTATGATCATCACAATAAGTTAACTAATACCTAATATTTTCACACAGTTGAATTTGAAAAGGGTAGGGTGTATGTAGACCTTATCACTATCACAGAAGTAGATAAATTATTTCTGATAAATTCTATGCTTAAAGAAAAGTAGTCCCAAGAAGTCCAAGAAAAAGTAACAAAAATACAAAAGAAAAAAATATACCATATAGTAACAAAACAACAGATAATAATAGAAAAGTAACTACAAGTCTACAACAAAATTAAATGATAGTCGAGGTATAAAAAATAACAAGTAGTAATAGAAATTGAAGGACAAGCAATTACCGAAGCAATGCTACAACTATTATACCTACTCCCTTCTACCCTAATATACATCCTCCATAACCATGTTCTCGGTAATCTAAAAATGTGTCATCTAGATGACCTCCTCTTCACATGTCCGGAAGCATCTCAGTCTCGCTTCCCTCATCTTGTCCTCCACTGAAGTCACTCACACATTGTCCCGGATATCCTTATTTCTAATTCTACCTCTCCTATTATACCCATATATCCATTGCAATATTCTTATTTATATAATTTTCAACTTCTAGACGTGGGAGTTCTATGACCATCACAATGGCAATGTAAAATTTTATGGTCAAAAGTGTTGGTCTCAGAACTATGAAATGTCTCCCTCCGTTTCATATTAATTGTCGTATTTCATTTTTCGAGAGTTAAAGTTTTACGTTTTATGTTTAAGGAAATACAGTGTGTTAGAATATTGAATGGACGTCCATATAATGATGATAATTGTTCGTTTGCGGGCTTCAAAAAAAAATCAAGAATGATGTGACTCGATCATATTGGGCCCATTAACTACCTAGGCCCAAAATTATAGTTGATTTCACGAAACAAATTATACAAATGTATAAGAGATGCATATACACATGTATACATATTATATACGCTGCTTATACACTATATAATGTACATAAGGTATCATATATATAGTGTATGATAATGTATGTGAGGTGTATATACAACGTTATACACCATTATGTATTATATATACACTGCGTATATAATAAAAAATATACACCTGGATCAGTAAAGATTGATAATAGAAAATATGTTCTAAGAAAGATATTATTATAGTTCTTGTGTTGTTGGATTCGATTACTCAGTTACTAAAACATTGCATCATTATAAATAGTAACTTGTCTAGCTGGACACTTATATATCTTTAAAATACACTATTAAATAGTGAAGGGGTAATAGGTCCTGCTCAAAGTTTGAGATTGTTACAGCAATTTCGGTCAAAGTTCGAATATATTTCATACCTTTTTCCCCAAAAAAATGCTTTTGTTATTTATATTCCGCAATTTACTTCTTGTTTTGTGGCCGAATAATTCGATTCTTTCAGCATAGTAGATATAGCAAAAATAACAAATAGAAAGTCATAAAACATAAAATAAAGGAATCATGAGTCGATAATTTCCATGATTATTTTGTTGCATCTTCCTTGTTTATATCGGTCTCGATCGAACCACTTAAATGTAAAACAAGAAATTAAACTTAATAAGTCTCTTATAAATTATAGATTTTATTGTTGATCTCTAATTAAATTAACTAGAATTAGCAATGGATGCTGATGGTAGGTGGACTCTTCAAGGCAATACTGCCATTGTTACGGGAGGCACTCGAGGCATAGGGTACGCGATCTAATTTTCAATCGACTGTAAAATTAAGATTTGAATTTTATGAGTTTGAAATTCTAATCTATTTAATTTATCATAATTTATCTTTTTTGGCTTATTTAATTTGCACATATTAGGCATGCCATTGTAGAAGAATTAGCAAGTTTTGGAGCAAATGTTTATACATGTTCACGTAACCAAATGGAGCTTGATGAATGTCTTAGACAATGGAAAGCTAAAGGGTTTAAAGTTGGAGGGTCTATGTGTGATTTACTATCAAGATCTCAACGACAAAAGTTGATGGACAACGTTAGCAGCTATTTTGATGGAAAAATCAATATTCTTGTAAGTTCAACTATTCAAACGATTTCTTTAATAAAAAATGAAATTTACTGGCTCGATTAATCTGCATTTAAGTTATGTGATAGGCCTATTGAAGGAATACCTTGAGGTTTTTTTTTTAAAAAAAAAATGTCCCTGACTAGTAGGGGTGTCATATATCTTGAAAATAAGTACAAGAGGGGGGCTTGATCTTTCCTCAGAATACAACATAAGGATAAATAATTCATCCTTTACAAAAGGAGGGCTAGGAGATCAATATCTACGAGCTAAACTTCGCACATCTAAGAACAAGTAAATTAACTAACAAAAAAGTTCGATTTATCGTATCTGAGTCTAATGGATGACAGTTGACTCATTTGCACTTTTGGCCTATTTTATGTTGGTCTTTAATTTTTACCCCTTCAGAGTAAATAATTATTTTGTTAGGACATAAGTTTATTTTTTTTGTATCATAATGTTTTATAAGTTATAACTCCGCATCTTTAAAGAATTTATGCCCCGCTAGGTAGGCATAAGTTCGATTTTTAGGGATAAAAATTAAAGATCAATATGATAAAAAAAATTACTTCTGATAGACCTTCGACTCCAAAAATGCAAAAATTCTTTCAATTTCTGCGTGAAGTTAATTAAACTCCATATAACTAAGTTAATTGTTGCTATTTTTTAGCCAAATATTATTAATTTAACTTAATTTGTTTTATGTTTATTAGATAAATAATGCTGCTGTAGTTGTATCAAACTTAGCAACAGAATCCACTCATGAAGATTACAACACTATGATGGGCATAAATTTTGAGGCTTCGTACCATTTATCTCAGCTTGCACATCCCTTCTTAAAGGCCTCAAAAAATGGAAGAATTGTTTTCATTTCTTCTGTTGCTGGCTTTGTTTCTCTGCCTTTATGTTCCATTTATTCAGCAGCTAAAGGTAGTAAGCTTGTTGGACTATGATCGAAAAATTACGTTTTATGTCTATTTTTGAAACACGTAGATATAATTGGATAATTTATGGGAAAAAATGAACTTGAAAATGAGTGATCTTGAATTTATTTTACCTCGTTTGTTTTATTTAGGCAACATTTTTATATTTGTCCGATCGGAAATTCAAGATCACTTATTTCAAGGTTATTAGGGTATTATTTAATTACTTGTTATTGAATTTCACTTGTATACCCCCATTAAAGTGTCAAAGAGCTAGGCAAGTCGAGCTGAATTTGTACGGATGAAAACTGACCGAGTAAATAAACCAGTGGGTCGAATGGGCTGGTTTTAACATGTCCAAAGGTGTTTGGGTTGAGTCAAAATGAGCTAAACAATGACTCATAGTCCAAACCGCTCAACTTTATACCATTGTTATTAAGTTCTTATTTCTTTGTTTGTTTGCTTATTTTTGTTTACTTACCAAATAAAACTAATAACTTTCTTTAATTTAAGGCTATATATAATGCATTAAACAAAAATAAAGTTACTTTTGTAATTGTTTTAGATAAAAATGATTCATGGATTAATCTGAATTACATATTTAGTTCAAATCAATTCATCTTTTAGATAGACAGATCAAAATGAATGGAGTATATAAATAAACGGGTTATTAACCTTTTAAATTTAAATAAATTGGATGAATTATATTTTCATAAATTAATTTTTTAGATGGTGTAAATAATGTTTACAACTACAAGATGTAGGAATCTTGTTTGATTTATTTTCCCATTTTTACCTGTAAATTAAGGGGCAATGAACCAATTGACAAGGAGTTTGGCATGTGAATGGGCTATGGACAATATTAGAGTTAATGCAGTTGCACCATGGGTAATCAAAACCTCTCTCATTGAAGCAGCTTCAGTAAGTTAAAGCATATTATAATAATTATGAGCTTAAGCATATTTCAATCTGGTTATTTTTGAGATCTGGATCTTAATTATTAAGATTTTTATCATTATATAATTTTTTTTTATATCCACTTAATGTATCTGTAGAACAATTTTTTTATTTTTTTTGGTAAGTAAGCATTTTATTACCAAAGAGAAGTTTATAGCTCTAAAAAAAAAGAAAAAAAACTATTCTGACTAAAGCGAACCCAACTAATAACCTTTCATCTCCTAACCATCTATCAACTCCTTTAGCTTGGATAGTAGTTCAACATCGTCAAGTATTTAGTTAATTTCACTTTGAGACAGCCTCTAAAATATACGTCTTGAATTATTCTCTTCACAAGATCCGATATTTCTCTTCTTTTGCCTTGAAAAACAATTTGGTTCCTCTCTTGCAACATATAATAGATGCAGCCTGTTAAGGCCATTCTATAAATTGTTGCTGCAACACTATTTCCATTATGATGATTCACTGCCAATGTAAGTTCTTCTTCCATCTTACTTTTGAAAACACCCCTTGCACCAATTGGTACATCTTTTTTACAGAGAAATATTGCAATCTTTAGAATTGATCTTCTGTGTAACCAGCAGCTTTCATGTACTCTGTAGCTTTGAAAATTTTCTTGATAAGCCAAGATGCTTGTTTTGTATGCTACAAAGACGACAATTCAGAAGATTTATTCATTATCGTTACGGTCATTAATCATCATTATCAACTATTATCGTCCATCCACCTGCAACCAACATCTTCAGTCATAGCAACTACCATCGCTATCAATCACTATAACAAGTTGTTACCGCAATAAGTCACTATTATAATCATCATCACTAACTTCATTACCAACTCATCAATTACTATTGCTAATCACTATCATCGATCAGACATCACGCATCACGGTATATTTTCAACCATCATTATTATTCATAACCACCATTGACTATCATCATCAAAACTACAAATTGCCACCATCAATTGTCAGTCATTATCATCTCTAGCTGCTATTTACAATCATAACATTAACCAACACCATTCCCAATGGGAAGCACAATCACAACGCTAGTCATTATCATCACCAACCGCTATATAATTTTCTATAAATATGTTGTTAATGTAGTATTATAAGATTAATTTAGTATTTTCTTGAATTTTATATTTAGTAAGTTTTACATTTAGATTTTAAAAAAATAAATCATTTGAATTATTTAGTATTCAAATTTTAATGCATCATCTTAATTAATATTCATATGTGCATTTAGATTCAAACACTTTTAAAAAAAATCATGTCTAGAGTGTTATATATCGAATATATAAGGAGGGGCCGAGCTTGGTCTTACCTCCAAATATAACACAAGAATAAAAAATTATCCTTCACAAAAAAGAGTACGGAAATCTAACTTAGACATTTCAACCCTTGCAAAAAAAAAAGGACAACCTATCTAGCTAACTAACAAAGAAGTTTGACTTTTCATATATGAGTCTTATAAAAGTTCATTTGACTCTTATCTAGTTGAAACATAATAGGTTGTTAGTCGCTAATTTAGCAAGATGATCTGCAGCCTTATTTGACCTTCCTGATACATTAGCAAGTTTCTTCAAACATTCTTTGTATTTAGCCGGGAAAGCCTGTGAGATTCAAATTTTTATAAACATCTTAATATTCATATATGTATTTAGATTTAAACATCGTAATTTTAATGATTTTTTGTAGCAAGATCCAGAAGTGAAAAAAAGGATCAATAAATTAGTGAGTCGAACTCCTATTGGTGGTCGAGCTGGAGAGCCAAAAGAAGTGTCAGCCATGGTTGCCTTCCTTTGCTTCCCATGTGCTTCATATATCACTGGCCAAATTATGTGTGTTGATGGAGGAATAACTATTAATGGATCTTGTTAATCATTGTCATCACATAAAATAATAAATAAATAATTAAAACATCATTGATTTAATTGTCAATGTTAATTTATCAAAAGTCTGGAATTTGAATATTAATAGTAGTATCACCTTTAATTTCAAAAAGTATATTTCCACACTTAGCTAACATTTAAACAAGTGGATCATATGTTTGGAGTTGGATAATAAAATTAAAGATTCGTAGAATGGCTTGGTGAATGATCAATTAAATGTTCTTTAATTTTGTTGTTTAGAATTTGTCACATGGAAAGTTAGAATTGAAAATGTTTTAAAAAGAAAAGAAAAAATATTTTTTAAATGGACTAAAAGTAAAATTAAAATAAATAAATTGAAATAAAAATAAAAGATAATTTGGAACGTGATAGTTATATATTTCTAAAAGATTTAATTATGTTGCTCATAACTTAGTTAAAATTTTCAAGTTTTTGATAGGTGGTTTCTTCATAACAAATATTACGTACCAAGTTGGATTGTAAACGATACTATATAAGTTTTTTTGAAGAGAATAAAATATATGCAGATAAAGAAACTTTCAATGATGTTGATATTTATCAATTTTTCAGATACAAAATAGTTATATGAACAAAGAATTTTTATTGATAGAGAAAATTGAAATAGAAAAGATACTTTTCTGCACAGCTTTCACCACCTAAGAGCATATACTTATAGGCTTTACCTAACTGCCTCTACTATCATCACTTAGCCACTTTCACTATTGCAAGTTGTCTTCGAGCTCGTGACAAAGTCAAAAATTTTATTAAAAGAATTTAAATTATAAAAAAGTAAATAGACGAATTATCCGAAGAGGTTTAACATAATTATTGTATATACATAAAAATATTTTTTATCATATATAAATAATAGTATAATTTTCTGTTGGAGAGAGAATTCAAATAAACCCTAACTCGCACGGTTCCGCCCCTGTCATCACGTGCTAGGCATGTGCTCTGACCACAAATATAGTACTTTAACAAAACAAAAAATTGGTTTTCCACCTAGTATCTTTAGCTCCCATTGGAGTCCCGACTAAATTTGGATCGCGCACTGCAAGACTTATTCAGGGGTGGTGCTCCCAACAAGATTTTCAACATACCTAGGACTCGATCCCGAGACCTCTGGTTAAGGGTGAAACACTCCCACCAGTGCACCACAACCCATATTGGTACTTTAACAACATTTAATAACAATTAGTTACGTGTTAGGCATGTGTTGTGATCACAAATATAATACTTCAACATTTAACAATATAAATTAATTTTCTCTTTGACATAGTTTTCTTTTAGTTTGTTTTAATAAGAATTTTTATTTTTAGTTTAACGTCTGACACGACACGTGTAAGACCACAAAATTAATGAATAATTTGATACAGTTAATAAAGAGCTAGAGATCCACTGTGGTACCACTATAGTAGTACTCTAATTGACATGACATATATATTAGCTAGCCAATATATTTTAACTATATGCATGTCACAAACTTTACAATATTACAGCTGTAATTGAACCACTTTTTCATGCCTTGCCTTAATTATTAAATTTTGTCACCTATTTAACACAAAATTATATTTGCTTAATTCCTATTTGATCTGCATTTAACTAGAAAGAACCACAAATGGCAGAAAAAAAGGAATCCAATAATAGTGAAGATGGGAGGTGGACTCTTCAAGGGAAAACTGCACTTGTTACTGGAGGCACTAAAGGCATAGGGTAAACTTATTTGAGTTTTAAGTCTTTCATGTATCTATCGATTTTACTCGTTTAACTTTTTCTGTCTCAATTTATGTGAAATAGTTTGACTTGATACGAAATTTAAGAAATAAGAAAAATTGAAACTTGTGGTCTAAATTAAGTCAAAAATATTTGTGTGACAACAAATCATTTCATTAAGGGTAAACATAAGCATTTTTAAAATTATACATGGTTACATAAATCTAAATACAAAAATATTGAATTTGTTGATATTATTTTTCTATTGTTTGGGTCGAAAAATAGGCATGCCATAGTAGAAGAATTAGCTGAATTTGGTGCCATAGTTTATACATGTTGTAGAAATCAAGAACAACTTGATCAATGTTTAGAGAAATGGAGAGGCAAAGGTTACAAAGTAGAAGGATGTGTATGTGATTTGACTTTGAGACCCCAAAGAGAGATGCTTATGGAGAAGGTTATCAATTATTTTCAAGGAAAGCTCAATATTCTAGTAAGTTTTTTTCTTAAAAGAATTTTACCTACTTTCTTCATTTCAATTTACGTGATACACTTTAATTGAATTTAAAGTGAAAGAAAAAGGAAAAAACTTTGAAAACTTTTGATCAGGGTCGAGGTGAAATGAGGTAGGTAAATCCCGCACATCTAAGAACAAGTAAATTAACTAACAAAAAAGTTTGATTTGTCGTATCTAACTGTAATGGATGGCAGTTGACTCATTTGCACTTTTGGCCTGTTTTGTGTTGGTCTTTAATATTTACCCCTTCAGAGTAAATAATTTTTTTGTTGGACATAAGTTTTTTTTTTTTGTATCGTAATGTTTTATACGTTATATTCCACATCTTTAAAGAATTTATGTCCCACTAGGTCAGCATAGGTTTGATTTTTTGGAAGAAAAATTAAAGATCAATCTATTTGAATGGTAAAAAAAAAATTACTTTCGATAGATTCTTTCAATTTCTGTGTGAAGTTAATTGAACTCCATATAATTAAGTTAATTATTGCTATATTTTACTCAAATATTATTAATTTGACTTAATTTATTTTTTTGTGTTTATTAGATAAATAATGCTGCTGTGGCTGTATCAAACTTAGCAACAGAATACACTCATGAAGATTACAACACTATGATGGGCATAAATTTTGAGGCTTCTTACCATTTATCTCAGCTTGCACATCCCTTCTTAAAGGCCTCAAAAAATGGAAGAATTGTTTTCATTTCTTCTGTTGCTGGCTTTGTTTCTCTGCCTTTATGTTCCATTTATTCAGCAGCTAAAGGTAGTAAGCTTGTTGGACTATGATCGAAAAATTACGTTTTATGTCTATTTTTGAAACACGTAGATATAATTGGATAATTTATGGGAAAAAATGAACTTGAAAATGAGTGATCTTGAATTTATTTTACCTCGTTTGTTTTATTTAGGCAACATTTTTATATTTGTTCGATCAAAAATTCAAGATCACTTATTTCAAGGTTATTAGGGTATTATTTAATTACTTGTTATTGAATTTCACTTGTATACCCCCATTAAAGTGTCAAAGAGCTAGGCAAGTCGAGTTGAATTTGTACGAATGAAAATTGACCGAGTAAATAAACTAGTGGGTCGAATGGGCTGGTTTTAACATGTCCAAAGGTGTTTGAGTTGAGTCAAAATGAGCTAAACAATGACTCATAGTCCAAACCGCTCAACTCTATACCATTGTTATCAAGTTCTAATTATTTCTTTGTTTGTTTGCTTATTTTTGTTTACTTACCAAATAAAACTAATCACTTTCTTTTATTAAGGCAACATATAATGCATTAAACAAAAATAAAGTTACTTTTGTAATTGTTTTAGATAAAAATAATTCATGGATTAATCTGAATTACATATTTAGCTCAAATCAAATCATCTTTTAGATAGACAGATCAAAATGGATTGAGTATATAAATAAACAGGTTATTAACCTTTTAAATTTAAATAAATTGGATGAATTATATTTTCATAAACTAATTTTTCAGACGGCGTAAATAATGTTTACAAGTACAAGATGTAGGAATCTTATTTGATTTCTTGAACATTTTTTTCCTCTAAATTAAGGGGCAATGAACCAATTGACAAGGAGTTTGGCATGTGAATGGGCTATGGACAATATTAGAGTTAATGCAGTTGCACCATGGGTAATCAAAACCTCTCTCATTGAAGCAGCTTCAGTAAGTTTAAGCATATTATAATTATGAGTTTAAACATATTTCAATATAGTTATTTTTTAGATCTGAATCTTAATTATTAAGATTTTTATCATTATATAAGTTTGTTTTATATCCACTTAATATATTTGTAGAACAATTTTAATATCATTAAGGTGTCTGTCTATTCGAAAATTTCTACAAAGATGACAATTCATAAGATTTATTTATTATTGTTACGGTAATTAATTATCATTATCAACTATTATTGTCCATCCACCTGCAACCAACATCTTCAGTCAATACAACTACTATAGCTATCAATCACTACTATACAATAAATTATTACCACAACAAATCACCATTATAATCATCATCACTAACTTCATTACAAATCCATCAATTACTATTGCTAATCACTATCATCGATCAAACATAACACATCACGATATATTTTCAACCATCATGATCATTCATAACCACCATTGACTATCATTAGCCGTCATCAAAACTACAGATTTCCACCATCAATTGCCAATCATTATCATCACTAGCTACTATCCACAATCATAACATTAACCAACACCATCCCCAATTGGAAGCACAATCACAACGCTAGTCATTATCATCATCAATCCGCTATATAATTTTCTAAAAATATGTTGTTAATGTAGTATTAGATTAATTTAGTATTTTGTTGAATTTTATATTTATTAAGTTTTACATTCAGATTTCAAAAAAATAAATTATCTCAATTATTTAGTATTCAAATTTTAATGCATCATCTTAATATTCATATGTGCATTTAGAGTCAAACACTTTTTAAAAAAAATCATGTCTAGGGTGTTATATATCGAATGCATAAGGAGGGGCCGAGCTTGGTCTTACCTCCAAATATAACACAAGAATAAAAAATTATCCTTCACAAAAAAGAGTACGGAAAGCTAACTTAGACATGCCAACCCTGGATGGTCTGCAACCTTATTTGACCTTCCTTAAATATTAGCAAGTTTCTTCAAACATTATTTGTATTTAGCCGGAAAAGCCTGTGAGATTCAATTTTTTATAAACATCTTAATATTCATATATGTATTTAGATTCAAACATCGTAATTTTAATGATTTTTTGCAGCAAGATCCAGAAGTGAAAAAAAGGATCAATAAATTAGTGAGTCGAACTCCTATTGGTGGTCGAGCTGGAGAGCCAAAAGAAGTGTCAGCCATGGTTGCCTTCCTTTGCTTCCCATGTGCTTCATATATCACTGGCCAAATTATGTGTGTTGATGGAGGAATAACTATTAATGGATCTTGTTAATCATTGTAATCACATAAAATAATAAATAAATAAAACGTCATTGATTTAATTGTCAATGTTGGGGATTAAATTTATCAGAAGTCTGAAGTTTGAATCTTAGTTTTACCTTTAATTTCAAAAAATATATTTCCACACTTAGCTAACATTTAAACTCATGATTGTACGTGAGTGGATCATTTGTTTGGACTTTGGAGTTTGGATAATATATTAATTAAAGATTTGTAGAATGGCTTACCTATTATATCTTCTTTAATTTTATAATTTTAAATTTGTCACGTGAAAAGTTAGAATTAAAAATGTGTTTAAAAAAAAGAAAAAATATTTTTTAAATAATCTAAAAATGAAATTAAAATAAACAAATTGAGATAAAAATAAAAAGTTATTTGGAACGTGATAGTTACATATTTCTAAAAGTTTAATTATGTTGCTCATAACTTAGTTAAAATTTTCAATTTCTTTGGTGCGTGGTTTCTTGATAACAAATATTACGTACCAAGTTGGATTGTAAACGATACTATATAATTTTTTTGAAGAGAATAAAATATATGGAGATGAAGAAACTTTCAATGATGTTAATATTTATCAAATTTTCAGATACAAAATAGTTACATGAACAAAGAATTTTATTGATAGAGAAAATTGAAATAGAAAAGATACTTTTCTACATAGCTTTCCCCACCTAAGAGCATATACTTATAGGCTTAACTAACTGCCTTCGCTATCATCACTTAGCCACCTTCACTATTGCAAGTTGTCTTCGAGCTCATAACAAAGTGAGAATTTTAACTAAAAGAATCTAAATTATAAAAAAGTAAATAGACGAATTATCCGAAGAGGTTTAACATAATTATTGTATATACATAAAAAATATTTTTATCATATATAAATAATATAATTTTCTGTTGAAGAGAATTCAAATAAACCTCTAACTCGGTTCCACCCCTGTCATCACGTGCTATGCATGTGCTCTGGCCAAAATTAGTTACGTGTTAGGCATGTGTTGTGATCACAAATATAATACTTCAACATTTAACAATATTAATTAATTTTCTCTTTTGACATACTTTTATTTAGTTTGTTTTTCAAAATTTATCTGATACGTGCAAGATCATAAGATTAATGAATAATTTGATACATCTGAATAAAGAGCTAGAGATCTATTGTGGTACCATTATAGTAGTACTCTAATTGACATGATATATAAATTAGCTAGCCAATGTATTTTGACTATACATGTCACAAAATTTATTATAATATTACAGCTGTAATTGAACCACTTTTTCATGCCTTTGCCTTAATTATTACCTTTTGTCACCTATTTAACACAAAATTATATTTGCTTAATTCCTATTTGATCTGCATTTAACTAGAAAGAACCATAAATGGCAGAAAAAAGGGAATCCAATAATAGTGAAGATGGAAGGTGGACTCTTCAAGGGAAAACTGCACTTGTTACTGGAGGCACTAAAGGCATAGGGTAAACTTATTTGAGTTTTAAGTGTTTCATATATCTATCGATTTTACTTGTTTACCTTTTTTAGTCGATATATATATATTTTTTTTTATCAAAGTTAATATACTTTGATTGTACATTGTTATATACATCTTTTCTCTGTCTCGATTTATGTGAGATAATTTGACTTGACACCGAATTTAAGAAATTAGAAAAAAA
>JAJOOR010021612.1:0-16194 GCA_036250505.1 Solanum acaule | reverse complement strand
AAAGGAATAAAAGAAAAAAAAATGTTCAACATTATAAAGTGGACAAAGTTATAAGCTCATGTTTATCCCCCCAAAAGTGCGACCCACCCCCCACATGTCACTTTGATTATACTAGTGAAATTCTCCAACTATTTTGGCCACCCCCTTTCTTTCTTCATAAAAATACTACTACTATTCCTCAAACCAACCCACTTGTGCTTGCTCCCCCCCCCCCCCCCCCTCACCCCCCATGCGTTACGCTCCCACTAGCTATGTTTATTTTTTCCTTTCCGTCTGATAGAGAGACTTTACTAATCTAGATTCATATCTCGTAAGATATTATTTTAAAAAATATTTTTATCAAAAAAAAAATTATGTATAAGATTAGAATTCAAGAATCAAAATTTTTTTTGTGTACAAGATTAGAATTCAAGACTTTTGATTAACGTAGAAGCAACTTCATACACTGCACCACAATCTTTTGTTAATTTTATCCTAGCAAGCTATTGCTTCCTTCGGGTGCAAGACTAAATATACCTTTGGATTTTTTACTCAATATATATCATGCTATTAAAGTTTAGAAAATGTATTTCGAAAGCAAAAAGCATAATATTATTATTATTTACCCTTAAATTATATAGTTAGATTTATAAATATGACTCAAAAATTTGTGGATTGAAATAATCAAAACACTTGATTTTGTTAGTGTAACTTCATCTATTAATGTGACTTAAATATCCAGTATTAATAGTTGACAACGTCATTTGATTTTTCTTGAATGTTTGTTCAAAATAGTGAATCACATATCTTAAGAGCTTGATAACACAAAGTAATAGAGTATTGTTGGTAAATGAATAGAAATCGATGAAGGAATAAGACACTATTTATTGCTATACCTTAGTAAAAACTATTCGCAAAATTTATTCTATGAATACTCTCATTTATTCATATTTGCGTCTATTACATAACAACTTAAAAAAAAAATTGTGAATTTTTCAATAACAATTATCTTACCCTTATTCTATATGATTGTATCTTGATATTTGATCTATTGGTTTCCGAACATCCATCCATTTAGTTACAAATTACCATCCTAAGATACTTATATCTCTTAATATAATTTTCAATATAATTCCATGAATAGGTTCTCCAAAACCCTATTCCTCTAGATTCATCCCTGATATTTTTAAACTTAATTTATATATATAAGTTTTTTAACTAAAAAAATATAAAAAGTATTCAAGTGATGTAAAGTTGAATTTTTTTTAGTTTTTCACTCGATGTTTGGAGTTCGAAATCCATAGTGGAGTTTCGAATAAATTTACATCGTACACTGCAAGACTCATTTGAGAATGACGCTCCTAACATGATT
Source organism: Solanum acaule (assembly GCA_036250505.1). Taxonomy (NCBI): domain Eukaryota; kingdom Viridiplantae; phylum Streptophyta; class Magnoliopsida; order Solanales; family Solanaceae; genus Solanum; species Solanum acaule. The sequence goes on along the minus strand of JAJOOR010021612.1, from coordinate 14,843 downwards.
TTCTCCATGCCCGAAGCTCAAATCTGAAACCGCCGGTTAAGGATGGTGGCGGTGAGGTAAAGTTGAAAATTGCAAAAATACGCGATGACACTGAAAACTAATTGTGTGTCCATCTCTTTTCCTTCCCACGTATTCCCCACCCCCTACACCCCCTACCCCACCCCTACCCCCTATATATACACTCTTTCTTCTTTCAAGCTTCAAAAACCCATTAAACATAAAAATCATTGGAAGAAATGGGATTACAAAATCAATTAACTGATGTCTCTACTGAATCCATTCCTATTTTGCTCGTAACTCTTCTCGCTAATTGCATCGCTAATCTCCGTTCAATCATCTTCGCTTTTCTCCAGTTCGTCGGTGTTCCAATGAATCCGATTCAAATCGAAGAAAATACGCTTTACGATGCGGTTGGTTCAGGTTTAGCCGGAGTTGTTCTCGCTGAACAGCTCAATTTGAATCGGATGTTCTCTTATACATTTGATGATCAAGGAGACGAAGCTTCTGGTTCGAGCTGCGTTGTTTGCTTGAACCGGTTGGGTGATGGTGAAAATGTGAGGAAATTGGATTGTAAGCATGTTTTTCATAAGGTGTGTTTTGATGGATGGTTAGATACGTTTAATTTTAATTGTCCGATTTGCCGGTCGTCGTTATTGATGGTTTCCGATGAGCGCGTGGAGATCACGCGACGGCGCGTTGTATGGGATGTGATCGATTGGTTCTCGTTAAGGTGAAATTTACCTGGCTAACAATAATGATGATGCAGTCAGAACTTCGATAAACGAGAGGTGTAAGCATCGCGAGGTGTGAAGAGATCTCGTACTAAACGGAACGACTTATACCATCAGTGTTTTGGTGATGATGAGTGATGAATTTCACGAGTGTTTTTTTTTTAAATAGTTTTGGAGGAACTATTTCCGTTTTTTGAAGAGCTTGATGTGAAGTTCTTTTTACTCGTGTAAAAAAAGAAATTAGTTTTTGGCGGAGTTAATATTTATTTTGCAATAAGTTCAATTTTAACGAATTCGAGACGTGGAAACAAATTCATGCTTAAATGTATTTCTAAGTCTGCGTACCATAGGTCTAAGTAAAATCCTTATGGTTTGATGATTTATGAGATTTTAGTGCATTGAGGTATTCCTTTAATGTGGCATTTTAGTAATTAAAGTTTTTAAATTACGAATTCGTAATTATAAGGTTCTTTTAATTATTATTATTAGAAAAAAATATCTTAAAAACTAAGATGAGGGTCATCTTCAACATTCAATTGGTTCAATTGGTTCATGTGGATCCGGCCTCCCTGTCATGGCCCTGCTCCACTCCTATTGGAATTGGACCCTCCATAACGGAAGTAGAAATTTCGAAGAAAAAAGTAGTATGCCATGGTCCTGCCCCGCTGGCCGCTCCTATTGGGATTGGACCCTCCATAATGGAAGTACATAGAAACTTCGAAGAAAAAAAAGTATTCTATCATGGCTCTGCCCCGCTCCTATTAGGATCGGACCCTCCCTAACAAAAGTACATAGAAACTTCGAAGAAAAAAAAGTATTCTGCCATGGCCCTACCCCGCTCCTATTGGGATCAGATCCTCCATAATGGAAGTACATAGAAACTTTGAAGAAAAAAAAGTATTATGTCATGGCCCTGCACCGCTCCTATTGGGATCGGACACTCCATAATGGAAGTACATAGAAACTTCGAAGAAAAAAATGTATTATGTCATGGCCCTGCCTCACTCCTATTGGAATCGGATCCTCCATAACGGAAGTACATAAAAACTTCAAAAAAATAAAAAAAGTATTCTATCGTGTCTTTTTCGATTTTACAATTCATTTTTTGGTAATTATTGTGTATCGGAAACATATAACATATAATTTTAAAACGAATAACCCTCAAAATAATTCTAGCCACACTAAGAAGAAATTCCACCTGCCTAGATGCCTTAGAGGTCCATTAGGAATATGATTTCATATGAGTTAGAAATTTTATTCAAATATGTAATAAAGTTTCACAATTGTGAAAACTAGTAAAAATAAATTTACTCTTTGTTATTTTTGCCTTTTTTAAAAATAAAATAAATTAATGTCCCGCAAACGTTGAATTGTTTTGAGCAAATTTTATATAAAAAGATATAAAATATCGAACGAACTTCATATCTAAAATTTTGGAGTGTTTAAAGGAGATTTTCAGTTGGTTGGAATTGAATAGTCAACGTATACTTACTTTATGTATAGTCAGCCTATATAGCTTTATGTATAGGTAAATTATGTTCAGATTTTTAACTGTGTCATAATGTATAGTACTTATGTATAGATAAGTTATGTTCAATTTTTTGAGTGTATCATATTGTATAATTAGTATATAATGAACATATACTTTCTATGACTTTTGATTATCTGTTATAAAAATAAAAATGTTATTGTATTTGCTATAAACTAATTACTTTATCGTATATATTTGAAACTATCCCTGTAATTATTATGTTGTGAGCTCTATTGTGTTGTGGTGTCATCTAAAATATCTCTTTAAATATGATGTGAATAAATACACTAAAATTTTGGAGTATAGTTTTTATGAATATGTTTTGTGTCCTCTTCTTTGTTTGTTTCAAAGTTATCTTTATAGACTATTGAAATTGGACCATATTGGAAGCAAGTTGGAGATATAAGTGTCTCCCAAAAAATCAGAAAATATAAGCTGTGCTATAACAATATTGTCACATGGGCTGATTATGACTTTTTTTCCTTTCTTTTCACATGGGCCTTCTTCTTGGGGGCCCACAAAATGTTTGTTGCTTCAATTTTTTGGGTTATTCACACAAATGTTTTTATTTTGGACGGTTTTTAATTTTTGTCCTTTTGATACTGTGATAAAAAAAGAGTTAGCGAACATGTTCTTGACATCGAAAAAAACAAATTAAGAACTTGCAAGGCAAACATTTACATTTTTCGTAACATACAAGACAAAACAAGTTATGCTTTATTAGATATGACTTAGCTCATACATAACTTTATGTCGATATATACATAATCTTAGTTTCAAAACTCACAAAGTTGTGTTTTAAGTTCTATGTGAGTGAAGTTGAAATTCGAATTTAAAGTGCATATGAAAATTACCTTAAATTGCAGTCATGTGTGTCACTTGTTTTGTAAAAAAGTATTTTTTGTTATTTGAATTTCAACAATTCAACACCCAAATCCACTCTAAATAAGCCAAAATTTAAAACATAAATTCAAGGCATAATGGACAAATGTGTCTTTTAACTTGGTCTCATTTCAAATTTATGTCCTCCAACTTTGGTTATGCACAAGCAGACACGTAAACTTGTACAAAGTTGAATAAGTAGATACACGAGTCCTATGTGACATAATACATGTAGGACACTATGTAGACATAAATTGACATGTAGGATGACACGTAGGATATGTGTATCTATATGTTCAACTTTATACAAATTTAAGTGTCTACTTATGCACACACAAAGTTGGAGGGCATAAATGTGAAATGAGGTGAAAGACATATTTATATATTATGCCTAAATTCAATATATCATAAAGAACACACTCCAAACATTAATTGTCAAAATAATAATAAATCTAACAAACCCATTTAACTTCTTTTTACTTTTTCGGTTGTTAAACACATGTTAAAATTGGCTAAATGTTTAATCTTCTGCATTAGAAATATTTTCATACATGCTTACGCTTAGTCATATATAACAAAAACACATATTAAATTTGACTAAAATTTCAATCGTATGCATTTATTTTATTTTATATTACACTATATAGTCTAAAGAGAATTCAATTTCAAAGAATTGTTTTTATTAACAATAATACAGCTGGTTGTTAGCTTATTGAAAAATAAATTTAAATATTTTTTTTAATCTCTATTTTAATTTATTTAACTTATTTTATTTTATTTTTAAATTATTTCCCCCCCTAATTTACATATACTTAATTTTGACATTCTATAATACGTATCTAAGATCACAAGATATATTTTAATATATTTTACATATTTTTAATTTAAAATTACTTTCTTAAATTAAGTGCCATAAATTTTATATGAAAGTCGTTGGATCTAGCTGCTTATATACTCCTAATTAAATAAAAAAGGACTTGTGAATATATATAATTAAAAAAATACGACTCAGAAATGAATTAAAGAAGGACACTGTAATGAATGATTTAAAATTTTTTTTTTATCTAAAAATAATGAATGATTGCCATAAATTAATGTGCCTAGATCTGTGATAAATACTTTCTTCAATCCTTCAATATTTTCATTTCACCAAATAAACGTTGAAGCTAGCTAGTTTAATTAATGGCAATGATCATATCCAGGTGAGAATTATTTTAGCAATGATTTTTTTTTTTCAATATCATGTCAATTTCATTGTTTTGCTTACTCATTATATATTAAGTTTAATTTCCAAATGATATATTTGTTTTATCCTAATGTTGAAAAATTCTCTTTTTCTTTACGATTTCATGAACAATTTTTTTTTTCTTCTAGCGTTTATATACATTTACTTAAGCCTTCTAAAATAAATCGATGGACGTGTAGGAGTTAAGATGTGATTGGGACTAGGGAGGTGGGGCAAAGATGATTCATATCATTGACTTTGTTTCTCCGTGTTTAAATTTCTAAGAGCATCTTCAAAGTCCAAATGTTAATATTTGAAAAGTCAACTAATGAGCTTTGAACAATTGTGTGATAAAAATTGTTGTCAAGATTTAAGGGTAAATTTTATAGAATAGTGATTAGATTGATATTATTGTATGAGATAAAATGTTGGTCAATTAAGAATATTCGTGTCTAGAAGAAGAGTGTAAGGGAGATAAGGATGCTAAGATTAATGTGTAGACATACTAAGAGAAATACAATTAGATACAAAGTTATAAGATTCCTGTGGTAGACAAGATGAGAAAGATTGGATAAAAATGGTTCGGAATTTATGAACAAGGGGTGCACGGATGCACTAGTAAGAAGGTATGGATGGTTGACTATAACAGGAGTTAGGAGAGGAGATAGATCGAAGAAGAACGGGAGAAAGGTGATTAAATATGACATATTTGACTCTAGCTTGCTGGACATGATCTTGGATATGAAAGAATGTAATGAAATTTTTTCGAGTAAATAGTAAGTAGTGAAGTGATGTCGCAGTACTGTACGCGGGAGAGGCAAACCCCTCCCATCCCATTAGCAGTAGGTAGTAGTTTGTACTCTCTTACTTTCTTATTCTTCAATGTAAGGTATTATCTATTGTTTTATATCTTGCTATTTTGTTGTTGGGCTTTTTTTATTTCAAAAACTTTTCTTTTGAGCCAAAAATCGATCAAATACAATTTTTCGATGTCACATTGACTTTTCATTTTAATTAAGAAGTCTTCATGATTCTTCTATTTTATCTCTTCATACTTTTTGGTGATTTCTTCTATAAATAATTTTGTCTCATCCAAATTGTGAACAAGAAGATGCATTGCTTATTGTTGTTCTAGATTACAATTAAAGAATCTTAAAATCAGGTCCTAATTCTATACATCAAGTTTAACATATACATTCATGAAAGAAGAGGCATAGTTAATCAATCATAAAGTTTATGAGAGTATATGGTTTCTTCTCATTCTAATCATGGATTTGCATATGTTTAAAGCTACCTAGGGGTTTTATGATAATTAGTCAATGTTTATTAATAATTAGAGTACTAAAAGCAAAATCAAAATAATATACTTAATTATATTGGATTATCTATTCTAATAGAATAGACCACTCAAGTTATTGGGAGCGCGTCCACGTGAAAATTCTTTTTAATTTGGATAGCGGTGAGATTTAATTTCAGATGTCTGCTTACTCTAATACCATATTGAAGTGTACAATTTCATTTAAAAACTTAAAGCTATTAGAGATCCGTAACTATAGCTAATTTTTAGCGGGAACACAAATTTAGCACCAAAAATTTGCGAAATTTCAAATCCCCTCTTCTTCTTCAACATGATTTCTTAGCTCAAATTTCCCCTTTTTCTTCTCTCCGATCCTCCACCGTAAACCACCGTCTCACCGCCCATCTTTGCCACCACCTTCATCAGACTGTCAATTCTCCAGAGAAATGGATGCATCCAAATCGATCTTCGTCTTGCAACCTTTGTGGTTACGATTCGCTGATAAACTTCCTCAACATCTCTTCCGTCATTCAAGCTCATCTCAAGCAGGTTTTGTTTACTCCTTTAGAAAAAGAAGTTTGTAATTTTCAATAGTTTGTTACATGTAGGGTAAATTTGGCCGGATAATATACTGGTTGGAGTAAGTTTGGCCATATAGTGTAACGGAGGGTAAATGTAGACAATATTCGAAAGTAGCCCTATTTTTATTTGCTATATGGATCATTGTAAACTACTAATTGATCTATTGTTGTCTGCATGATCAATGTAATCAGTTTAGTCTGGTATAAAATTTTTGTTAGTACTTGATTGGCATTTGATGTAGCTATTGCTGGCATCCATATATGTTGTAGTGAAGTTGGTTTCAGAAAATTAGTACTTATAATATGTTTATGCGTTGCTTTGAGGGTTGATACTTGCTTGATAAAGATGGAAGTCTGTTGTTTATTGACTATTTGATAACTTTTCAAATATGATAATTCGAAATTGTTTCTGTGAGCTATGAGTATGTTTAAATTTTTAAAAGAATCATTCATTTTGGAAGACTACAGAAGTTCAATACACTAATCTCTTCAATTATTTGCAAATTCAGAAGTATGTTGGATGAAGAGGATCCTTATCCTTATCCTGATCCTGATCCGGTAAGCATTCTGCAAACGATAGAAAATGAGCATGAGGACTTGACGGATGACAAAAAGAAGGAAATCAAGTTGATTAGGACAGAGCTATGGTTTCTGGGTAGATTTCTCCTCTTGAGTCATAGTGAGTGGAGTAGATCCCTTCAAATGAAAATTAAAAGTCTCCTGGTATTTGCAGAAGATCTGTATCGCTCTAACTTTGATGCTGATCCCTCTTACGTGCTACGATCGATAGAGTATTTCAAATACTTTATCCCAAGTAATTATTGGGAATCAGAAGAAAGTCTAGTTCTTGTTACTACGCCTCTGACCCACGTACATATGCTGGCATACATAGACAACTTTGTACAGAGTTTCAAGGACCTGCTGATTGTTCGCCTTGTCAAGCTGCCTGATGTACAGTCTCAAGTGGAATCGTTCGTAAAGGAGTTGAGAGCACTGAAGAAGTTTATCTTCTTTCTGGGAGAAATATGCATTTCAACAGAACAAATTAACTGCTGGCAAACTTTCTGGCTTCATGTTAGATTTGTGACTACCCGTGCAGCAATTTTCTTATACTTGCCTTGTTACGACAGATTTTCTCATGTGATGAAGGATAACTCGATGTGTAGCCAGATAGTCCGCGATGACGAGCTCCTGAAATATGTTTTAAAGTTATCATCATCCAGCAGCACTCATGTCAACTTGTACCTCAATAAAGCCGCGGATGAATTCATGGATTTTCTTCTGCACGTACACATGCAGTTAGGAGCGTATTCATGGACTACAGATCAAAAGTATACTTTTCCTGAACAGATCAACTGTTTGAGAGTTTTGCTCAAAGAGTTACCATTGATTAACGACATTCAGGATGAGATGAGAATCCATTTCTTCAAGCGACTAGTGACGCTGGTCATTCATGCTGGACTTACTGTCTACTCGTGCGGTGATTGGGACCAAAAATTGCTTCTTCTCTATGGCATGATTCGGTCCGTCAAAACAGAGATTTACCACAAGATCCGAGAGTGGGTAACATCTCATTTGCCTAAGAATGATAAATTGGGCTTCTCCAATTGCCTTCTTGCTAGCTTGAAAGAGTTCCTGTCTGGTCATTCTGCTTCACTTGCTTCTGTGAAGGATCAAATCGAAGTAGTCCATGAGGAGCTTAACTTTTTCGAGCCTTTCATCATGCGTGTAGCAGAACAAGGCAGTAACAAGCATCACGAACTCCAAAATCTTGTTGGAAGAGTCATTGATAAGGCTTATGAGGTCGAGTACATACTTGATTATTTTGCAATTAGTGATGTACCTCTTACTTTTCTTAGGACGTGGCTCTTGGAAATCATAAGGGAGATTGAGCTCATTAAGACTGAGTTGACCAAACCCAAGGAAAAAAATATGACAAGTGCCTCCCAAGCTACCGACGGAGAACTGGTTGGTTTTACAGATGTCTGTAAAACTATAAGAGATCAACTAGTTGGAGGATCACGAGAACTGGATGTTATTTCCATTGTGGGTATGGCTGGATCAGGCAAAACAACCCTTGCTCGAAGTTTCATCAATGATGACATAATTGTTTCTCATTTTGATTTCTGTGCAGAGTGTCGTGTTTCACAAGAATACACATGTGAAGACTTGCTGTTTTCCATTTTGAGTTCTGCTAATTCTGGTCTCACTGATATTAGTAAAAGAGGTGCTGATATATTAGCTGATAAACTAAGAAAAACTCTATTGCCAAAGAGGTACCTCTTAATCATTGACGATGTGTGGGCAGTAAAAGCATGGGACGATTTGAGATTATGCTTTCCTGAGGCCAAAAAAGGTAGCAGAATAATTCTGACGACCAGACTTAAAGAAGTTGCTACGTATGCTAAATGTGTCACTGAACCCATACACTTGCGTAGTATGAAAGATTCAGAAAGTTGGTTGTTATTACAAAAAAAGGTATTTGGGGAAGAAATGTGCCCCGAAGAGCTAAAAGAAGTTGGGCAAAACATTGCATTCAAGTGCAATGGGCTGCCACTTTCCATTGTTTTAGTGGCTGGTCTTCTCGCAAAGATTGACAAGACAGAAAGATGCTGGACGCGGATGGAATTAAGTTTTGGGGAAAGAGTGCAGGATGGCGCAAAGGATTTAGTAAAATTAAGTTATGAAGATTTACCTAACAAACTGAAATCATGCTTTTTATATTTCGGTGCATTTCTAGAGGACAGGGAAATTTTAGTGTCAAAATTAACAAGCTTATGGATTGCTGAGGCATTCATAAAAAACAATGAGGACAAGTGTTTGGAGGATACGGCAGAAGATTACTTGAATGATCTTATTGGAAGAAACCTCATTATGGTAACTAAGAGGAGATCAACTGGGAAGATCAAAGCATGTCGTGTGCATGATCTAATGCTCGATTTCTGCAAAGAGAAAGCTAAGGAAGATAATTTCCTTTTGTGGATGAAAAGGTATTACCTCTTTATATGTTTCTCTAAGTTTTGATTTTTTCTCTTATTCCTTATCCTACTTATATTCTTGATTCCAGGGATCGTGATTCCAATCCTCCGCGTTTTTATTCCGAAAGGCCTATGCACCGCCGTTTATCCTTTTGTTCTAATCGGGATGATCTTTCTGAGTGGAAGCCATCAAGCTCACATGCTCGTTCTATCTTATTCAGGGAGCTTAGTGATAGTGCATGTTCATCAATGAGAGATGCTTCTTTCATCTTTGGCAACTTCAAATTTCTCAGGGTGTTAGACTTAGAGGTCGTTGTTGTAGATTCTTTTCCCACTGAACTTAATCAGCTAAGGTACCTTGCTGTTCAAACTACTAAGAGTTCTATTCCATCATCGATAGAAAATCTTTGGAATCTTCAAACGTTCATAGTCAAAAGAAATGGAGGACAAGTATGGTTGCCAGATACTTTTTGGAAGCTGAGTAAGTTGAGATATGTTAGCATTAGTGATGGCGCTTTGTTTGCTTCGCGTGGTGCACAGGAATCCTGTGATGGAAATTCCTTAAAGCTGGACAATTTGAAAACGTTTTCCTCAATATATGTCTCCAGGGTGAACAATATGGAAAGGATGTTAAGAAGAACACCCAATCTTCAGAAGTTAAGATGTGTATTTGCTGATTTAGGGCGTTGGGGAAAGAATGAAAATCGGTTTCCTGTATTAGACTCATTATCTCAACTTGAAACGCTAAAAGTGGTCTTTGTTGGTATCTCGGAAGTAGGTCCTTCAAGATTAAACTTTCCAGAGAATCTCAAGAAACTGACATTATGCAAATTTCCTTTGCCACCTGAGGAAATTTCAATCATTGCCAAACTTGTCAACCTTGAGGTACTTAAACTGCGACAAGTTGCCTTTGAAATGGGTGAATGGGAAGTGAGAGATCAGGAGTTTTCTCAGCTCAAACTCTTGGAACTAGAAAATCTCAAACTCTCAAAATGGGAAGTGTCTGAGAAAGCCTTCGGTTGCCTTGAGAAATTGGTTTTGCATGGATGTTTACATCTCGAAGCTATCCCTGATAGTTTTCAGGAACCAAGTTGTTTGCGATACATTGAGGTAAAATCATGCAGTGAAGATGTTGCCGGCTCAGCTAGGATTATCAAAGAAACAAGAGAGGATTACGGCGACAACAAATTTGACGTTAAAATCTTTTCTTAGCATTGAAAGATTAAGGCTGCAACCTTTAGTTCATTTCCAATCTGATTGCAGGTACAATCTTAAGCAAATACTGATGTTATTTTATCACTCATTTATGCTCCCTTGAATATATTTTCTTGTTGACATGCTCATACATATTCTGTTTAAAACTGTGTTGTATTTTTTTTTTGTTATTGCAGCTATTGCTTGTTGTTGCTGGTTAACGGTAGAGGTAAGGTTTGTCGTACATTCTACCCTCTCCAAACCTCACTTGTGGGATTATATCGGGTTTGTTGTTTGTTTGTTGCTGGTTGTAGCAGAGAGATGTTCCATGTTATTTGGTTACTTGTTGCACCTAGTAGTCTTATGAACTTTTCTGAATAAGTTCTTATGACTATTTCCTTTTTATGTCTATGGATTGGTATATGGATTTTGTTAGTTGTGTTTTTATAAATGATATAATACGTAAACGTGCCTTTTAACTTGGTTTCAGCCAATATCTACGTTCTTCAATACTTGTACAAAGTTGAACAAGAAGACACACACGTCCAACATGTCATGATACACGCATGATGTAAGACGCGTGTGTCTACTTGTTTAATTGTATATAAGGTTAAGTATCTATTTCTGCATATCCTGCTCTGCCCCGCGCCATTTACACCTGTTTAATGAAGTTGGTTTGCATCATCCAACTATTCTAGCACTAAATCTTGGTCCTTTATCGTACATGCTATCATACATAATTGCAGATAGGTACTATAAGATATTATATCAAGAAATTATGGGATTATTATTAAGCAATTAATATTTTGAAACACAAAATCTAATAAGTTTAAATTCTTGAGAGAATGTTGGTAATCAAGTCCAAGAGCTGCTTAATTATGTCTCAGATTTGGGGACACATTAACACCAATTTTGCCGACAGATCACATACAATTACTGAAAAATAATAATTCACTTCTTTGATTTAACCAAGATTTGTTACTTGGAAATTTGTGTTGTGACAAAAATTAGGTAAATATTTATCGGTATTTATGTCAATTCAATAAATATGAAAAAAGCGAGAGCAATATTTTTACTTAACTATAGTTAATTAGTAATTCATCTGTTCATTTTTACTTGATCAATATTACTTTGACACACTTTTTATGAAGAAATAAATAAAATAAGTATTTTACTCTTCAATATAATATATTTAATGCTTTTGAAATGAATTGAAAAATAACTACAGTTAATAGTAATAGAGGCAAATTAGAATTAAGTAATAAATTATCTCTTGATTTTATAAATTATCGTCAACCAACTACGAATACCTTGGTTACAATCCAAGTTTCTATACGCACCTAAGTAATGATTCTCGAATGTTCAAACAAATCTTTTTTTCCTTTTTACTGGTGTTGATTAGTTCAATAGTTGATTATGATCTTTTTCTATATTTATCACATATTCAATTAAATAATCTTCACTTTTGACATATTTTTATCAATACAATTTTTTTATTTCTGTTTACGTGACACATTTTTCTTTTCAATTTCTAAGTTTAAACATAAGTCACTCTAAGTCTCTAACAAAACTATAGTGTAGTACTTAACCAGCTGTAAATAAACATAATTGTCTGTATTTGTGGGAAAAAGGCTATATATATTCAACTCTATGATGGTGCAAGTTGCCTTATTGGCTGCTCTATCAGAATTTATTGTCCATCGTCGTTAATGGACGTAGTGCACTGGATGAGTTGTTCTTCCTTTAATTATATATCTCGAATCTAAACTTTAAGTATGAAAATATATTTGATAGGTAGCATTTTTCTTTGAATAGAATAACGTGAATCCTAAATAATCAAACTTTAATGCAATTACCAAAATTATTGTCCATCACTGGACTACTTCAAGTAAGTACTGCTGCACCTCTACCCAAAACATACGAGAATTTACAGCAATGTCCCGTCATTACACCTTGGAGCCGCAACATTTAATAGTTGTCATTATAACTAATCGACTCCGTTTATTTTTACTTATTTATATTTAACTTGGTATATTAATTAATAGTATAAGATATAAAAATCTCATATAATTGAGTGTTAATTACATTATATTTTGAAAAAAAATTCAATTATAAAATTTTAAATTTTTCATTGCTTTCGGATATATTCCTTGAATATCCAATACATGATAAAATGCAAACAATACATTACTTAATAGGAGGGATGTATTCGAGAGGGAATAGGAATGTATCCGAGAGGAAATTTTGTAATTCTTTTAAATAGTAAGAAATTATGATATTTTAAATTATATATTTATGTAATTTTTCCTAATTAAAAAGCGATAAATAAAAGAGTAAAATGCATCGAGGAAATGATTATTATAATTTAATAAGAGTAAATTATGACCTAAGTGACTTGATTTTTTAAACTGGACTAATAAAAGTGAACATTTATTTATATGAGGGTGAAAATCGTTTTCATCCCCCCAAACATTACTTTTAAAATCAAACTCCCCTATCAACTTTATACAATAATTAAATTCTCTCCATTATCCTTAATTAAATCCTTAAAATGCCTATTACCCTTCCATTGTCTAACTTTTTCTTCTTCTTTTTTTAACTTTTTTAAAAGTCATGATATTTTTGTTTTAAACCTTATTTTATTTACATTTAATACATGTCTTAATTTTAATCATTCAAATTTCAATCATTAAATACATTTATTTTTAAATATGAATGTCATTTATACAGATGTTATCATTAAAGTGTTTTTTTTAAAAAAATATTACAATCACTTATTATATTTCATTAAATTTTAATAATTAAAATATATAACAAAGTTTTAAATTATTAAAATATATATAAATAAATCTATAGCTAAATTAGGCCGAATTAAATTATGATCGCTAAATATACCTTTTTATTTTTCAGATCCTTTTTCATTAGTTGCAAATTGATAGCCCAACATTGATTTTGAAGTTACTTTGACATGACCAAAAACAATCAATTACGTAGTAAAGTTATTGTGAAAATTACTTTTGTCTCCACTTTTAATTCTAAACAAATATCCACACTTTTGCCATTCTAAATTAAGATAAAGTGATCCTTATATTAAAAATAAATGTTTTTTAATTGTTATTTTAACAATTAAAGATATTTAGTATTATTTTTCTAATATTACATTTATTATAAGTAATTATATATAACAATAATAGACAACCTTAATTTTTGAAAATATAAATAATTTATAAAACAAACTCCTAATTTCTTGCGAGTTGTTTGGCGTGAGGTATAAAATATAATAATCTCAGAAATAAAATACAGTAGTATTTTATCCTAAGTTTGGTTGGAGATATTCTGAGTTGTCCCATATAAATGATGAAATCACTTATCCCAAAATAGCTTATCTCGGAATAATTGATCTCTAGATAATAGTATTTGTCAACAAGGGCCAACAAGAGTACATTTTTTTCATGATAAACATTTAATCATTTACCTTTGATTAAATTTCATAATTGACCATCAAAAAAGTAGTTTGATGCATAAAATATTCATGTGTATATAGAGTTCAGAAAAAATCACCCCACTAATAAATTACCTATCACGATATAAACACAAAAAATTATTTTCATGATTCAAATTCGTAACATTGTACATCACAGGATGAACTTACACTATTGAAAAGTACAGAACAAAAAAATAATTGATAGCTAAAACTGCTATCACTGGTTTCCCATTATATAAGGAAAAAAGTGAAAAAAGGAAATAGTAACATATCCAATCGTTTCTACTTTTCTGCAAAAAGCAAATCAATCATTCAACAAAAATAATAAAGTCGTACCCAACTCAAATTAGTTGAACTATAATACAGATATAAAATATCAGATAAAAATAATAAAGTCTTACAAGACACAAATCTAAATTAATCAAATTATAATACAGATACTGAACACAAGATGAAAAATATAATAACTCATTCAAATTTCAAACAATAGATAGGAAATTAAAACATTTTTTATTATTATTATTATCTTTAACACATGAAAATTGAAAAGTGTAAGTGATGCATGCCTGGCAGCATTTAATAAACCTTACAAATTAATATAAGATTAATTAGCAAAAAACTAAGATTAATTCCCTAATTTCTAGCTAGCTGCCTCGTATGCATCTCTTACATCTTCTCATGTTACATTATACTATACTATATAAGATTAATTAGCAAAAAAAAAAAAAACATAACAATACAACGAAATAGAACGATTCGTTACAACATGTTATATGGTCTCAACGTTCTTACAAGACAGTAATAGTAGATGGAGAGTCAAAAGAAAAATAAAGACCTAAAACTAGGTTAAATTAAATAAAACTTAGGTAAACTCGGACCGTTACCCTCAATTCCCCACAATGCATAGTGTCGATCTCTCAATTCTACTAAAAAAAATATT
>JAJOOR010021610.1:0-14976 GCA_036250505.1 Solanum acaule | reverse complement strand
TTTTTAGCGACGCTGTCCGTCGCTTTTCCATCGATTTTGACCAAAAAAGCGACATAGTCCGTCGCTTTTGACCGTCGTTTTTTGGCAGTTTTTTAGTAGTGATAGACTCTTGTTGAGGATCCTAATAACCTGTATCTACATCATTAAAAGATGCAGGTCGAATGACATCAGTACATTGAATGTACGAGTATA
Organism: Solanum acaule; assembly: GCA_036250505.1. Classification (NCBI taxonomy): domain Eukaryota; kingdom Viridiplantae; phylum Streptophyta; class Magnoliopsida; order Solanales; family Solanaceae; genus Solanum; species Solanum acaule. The sequence continues at coordinate 14,784 of JAJOOR010021610.1, read as the reverse complement.
TAATATTGTTGAATAACAAATAACTGAAAGAAAGGACTGTAATAGATAACATTGTACTCATGCTAAATGTAAAAAAATAAAGGAGTTAAATCATTTAAAACTTTACAAAATACATTCTCATCTCTGAACTCCACGTAATAAGTGATATATAAAAATACACTTTAACTCTATTGGGAGATTCTCTAACCGACAACCATCACTATGAGCTACGTGATGATACAATGTCTCGTCCACGCTGTCAGAGCTGTCTTATACCTTGCCGGGGTATAGAACACCTCAACTAAGTGGATCCAGTAAGTTATGCTTAAAAACCAATAAGGAATCATTTAAAAAGTATGACCATTTACCCATGTTGGCATACATGGTTTATGAGGACTCGGAGTTATCTGAAATCGTCCCCATATTGGTGCTCAGTACTACTCCCAATAATATATATACTCATGCTCATATGTTTAAAAACAGAACTCTTTGTATTGTTTGAGATAATTGCTCAAACTGCCCTCTTAAAAGAGGTAGCTGCTCCTGAAATATCTTTTTAACTCATAACTCATTTAGAAATCTCAGCTTCTCTTTTATCAATGTAAATATTGATACCTCTGGGAATACATAGTCCCCATATACTATTACTCAATTCATACTTGAAAATTCTTTCTCAAAAACATATCAAAATCATATTTTAATATGATCATTGATGACTCGGGAAGTCTTATTGCATAAACATTGATGGTATATCTAGATATCATACTGCTCATACATTGATGGCATACTCGACTGTTATATTAATCATGTTTTAGAAACTCTTTTCTCAAAACTCTTCTTTACTTTCTCAAAAACTCAGTTTAAAGCTCAAATGTTGGCTTTGAAAAGCTTCTCAAAATTTATAACTCAATTTATAGGGTTTATGTGGAATTATGGACATGAACGACTCAAATCATGGGTCTTAATAGCAATATGGAAACCCAATACTCAGAACTCAAGGACGCAAGAACTCAAGGACTGAAGAACTCGAAACTCAGAATTCAATGATACTACTCATCTCAAGAATACTCAATTCATATGGTTCATGTTGAAATATAGACATGAACAAATCAACTAAAGAATCTTAATGCATAACATATAGCATTTCAATAATTAGGAATAGGATTTCAAAAAGAATCTGGAACTCAAGAACTCAAAATCAACTCAAATCTAGGGGTAGAATCCTATATTTCTCTTTTACTGATTTGAAAGTAGATGTAGGGCGTGATGAAGAACTAATCCAATACTACGATAGCCTTATATACCTGGAAGAACAAGGTTCTTGAAGAATCTGAAAAAAGAACTTGGTTAGAAGCCTTGAAACCCCAGCTTGAAGGAGAACAATCAAGAAAACTTCTCTTGAGATTCTTGAATTACTTTCTTGAAATCTCTATGGCCAAGAATTATGATTTTCATTACTGATTCATAATTGAATGGAGAAATTTGAGTTGGAAAGAATAAAATTCTTGGAGAAGAACTTACCTTGAAAAAGATCTTGAAAAAGATTGAATGAATCTTGAATGTAGTCTTCTACTTTGATTTTTTCTTAGGGTTTGAGAGAGAAGAGAATAACAGATTAAGAGATGAAAATCTGATTGTTTTGGGTTTTCTTAGAGGTAAAAAGACAAAAACGACCCTTTTTAATGTTTTCCCGTCGGCTAATTCGTCACAGCACTGTATCAGGTTACTAAAATGGTCATAACGTTTTCCTCAAACATTGGATTGTTGCGAAATTGGTGGCATTGGAAAGAAGATTCAAATACCTTTAACTTGATAGGTTATGGGTCATCTAAGTCTTTATATTCTAAGAGATATGGTCGTTTGAAGTTGACCCAAAGAGAATCTTACATCAAAACTTAATCGGTAAGGAAACTTTCAACTCAACTTTGTTCTAGGAGTTTCTAGTGATCTTAATTGATATCCAAAATCATTCCCACACAAAAGAATTTACCTTTACACATATGAGCAATTTAAGAATTACCCCATATGACCCTACAAGTAAATGAAGAATGGTTCGAGTCTTAACTTAGAAATTTTAGGGGTGTTACAAGTAAATGAAGAATGGAAAGGACTTACTCTTACTATATTCAAGTCTAACTTAGAATCACAACGTACTTAACATAGGGTGGTTATTCTTGATCTAAATCACAAGATTTAGATTTTATACCTCTGTAGGAAATCTCATACCAAGAACACTATTCCTTACCGCTACATTCAGCTATCCTTGAGCTCATATCACGAAACACCTAATGTATCACGCATTGTCCACATGTTAACAACACCACATTCAAGCTTTGAACCTTAACCACTCCATAGACTCCTACTAACCCATTTTCTAAGAACTTCTCATCCTCTCATCATCTCTACCAACTGAACTTTCATGCATTACAACTAGGAAGCTGACTTAGTACTCATTGTAAAACCTTATCTCATTTTTCCTCCACATTCATAACCTTAAATGGAATAAACACACCATTAATATCACAATAAGAAATAGCAATCCTTTTCTCTATCCTTCACACAACTACTATCAACAACACCACTCTCAAAACTAAAAAGGAGTACTGAAAGAGCTCTAGGACAAAAGATCATAAGCACGATTCATTCGAGATATCTGATATAAGAATATACATGACATAACATTATGTTGCTATCCATTGAGAGTAAATCATGAATTTGTGAGACTAAACATACTATGAGACGTGAATGCTTATATATTATGAGACTGATATCCATAACTTTATGGATTAAGCTTGAGATTAATGGGCTAGTCTTTGCCCCTCATTATGACTACTGAGCATAGATGTGAATCTTTCTGAAGTGTATGAGCATAAGTCATAGACACAATTTTGATATTAGGAATATCAACAACATGTTGTAATAACTGGACTTGAAGAATACGCAAGATTATGAATGGATTGATATACCTCTAGAAAACTCTTTTGGAAGACATCATTATCTCATCCTCAATACTTGACTTGGTTTCTCATCTTATCATCTCCCCATTAGGTCTAAAGCTGACACTTGAAATCTATGGATCTATTCAATCATCTCTAAACTAGTCTACATTCCCTTTACTCTAATACTCAGGAAAGGCTTATCTCATGCCTACTGAACTCTCCATAAGCAGGTACTAAGACTTCTTCTAAGACCTATTTCTAAGATGTTACTATTAACCTCTTCTCATTGGCTTAAGTGGCCACTTAATATGACTGTTAATAATCTGACTTCTTCTTCTTGGCCTACCAATAACATCCTTCTATGTTCATATCAACCTAACTGAAGGAAACTTTAAACTATATTTAAGAGGCTCGCGATTGACTATGTAAATTCCTTTCTACCAAAATCTTAAGGTTAATAAATAATTCTTACATCAGCCTACTCCACATTGACGACTCAAATATACTATCTAGGCACACATAAGAAATCATTAACTTAGTTGGAACCTCGTTTGATTACATACAATCTCGGGTACACCTCTTAATGCTCTTATTACTCTTCTGATTTAGCCACACTTCACTGCCCTTATCTAAAATTTAGGATCTCTCACTTGTACCACTCATATTTATTGCAGCTAAGATCTCAATTCTTCACCAACTCTATGCCCAAGACTAACATCATCACCCTCAATGTTGCTATTTTTTTTTATCACGACGTTCATCTCAAATTCAAGTTTAATATTTATTATTATACCCGGATATCAATATGATTGCTCGCTTATCATACTAACTTATAATATCTAGATACAAATTAAGAAACACTCACCCACTAAAAACTCATGACAAGTAGTCAATCTTTACCTCTAAGTCTTCATACTTATAATTTACCGTCACACTTTCTTTCACAACGTAAGTACTATTTACCCATTCACTATACATCATTGCCTAATTAGTTTAGTAACCCTCTGAATATTATGGGCTTTCCCTTAAAAATCATAAGCCTATTTTAGAGCTATAACCTCATGAATACTTGACTCTTTTATTCAACACCAATAATTGGCCTTCACTAACAATGTTACATTGACATAAGTTCTCTTATGGTTAACGTATACTCTAACTCATCCTGACTAGTAACTAATTCACTACCTCTTATCATGAACTCTATACAAAATTATTATTCCTTAGTCTACTCATAAAGGAAAAACACCTCATTAATAACTTACTAGTGCATGATTGCAACAACCTAATTTACCTCATCACTGTCTCCCTTCTTAGATTACTATACCTTTGCATGCATTCTTTCAACTCTGGGAACTTTTACTACTACTGCTAATAACATCATAACTCATACTATCTTTTCGAGTGAAATTACTACTCAAGCTCTAAAACACATTTCCTCATAGGGGTCTCAATTGAAACAAAGTTTAGGGAAAAGAGTCTGGGAATACATCTCACTTTTAGCTCGAACGCGTGATTCATATGAATAAGAGTGCATTCTTTCGAAACTCAACACTTAACTCACTCACTGACTTCTCTCAAGCCCCTCTACATGTCTCGTGACTTCCTCAAGACTTTTGCTGAGAGTAACTCATCGATAAGGATCTGGCTCTGCTTATCAACTACCTTGAGTATGAGGGGTAGTCGAATGGATATGAGAAATGCACGAGTTAGAATAAATTCTTTATGATACAGTTCTACTGCTCGATTTAGAGTATGAAAGAAGGGAAACAATTCTTAAATGTCTATAGTCCCTCATTTATAGAAGTGGAGCCCTCACAGCCATAAACAAGATCCTACTGACACGACTTCATATATTAAAATTCAACGTATCACAATCACGAATCATTTCAAGTGAATCATATATTAAAAGATTTAAAATATCAAGATAAACTCATATCTAACTTTTAAATTGTTTAGAGATAATTTTGAGTAGGTTAGGATTCAAAGATATCATTAATCATTAAAGTTTCTTCAAATACATAGTATACACTATTTATACAATAGTCAATACATATACATGATATACTCTATTAATACAATGTCAATACATTATATATAACTTTTCAGTTACATATACATGTGGCCATTTTGTTAAAAAAATTGTAGCTTGTACATTATATATAAGTCACATATCCATTACTTTTTTATGATAAATGCAACTTGAGTTTCAAATTTAAGCTTTATTAGAAGTAGATTTGAATGTTGTGAGAACAAAAAACATTTTTTGGCATAACAAGTTCACAAGTGAATTTTCAACTTCAGACATTTATGTCTGAATTGTTTCAAAAGGCAAGTAAGCCAAAAAGGGGCATAAATTGATTGATGATCCCAAAAACGAGTATTTGTGCACTTCACCCAAGTTGGGTCCCTAGCCCCTATTCAACTAAAGCTCCGCGATGAGCCATGTCCAGGCTTTGACAGGTATGGCGAAATATACTAAGGGGTGATGACTGATGATCATCAGAACTACAGTGGCTGCACTCTGCAGTGAAGCAAAATAGTAATAACAAATTGCATAGTCAAGATTTTTTAATCCTCTTCCATATTTACATATAAAGAAACAAGAAAGAAATGAAACAGAGACCAATCAATTTATTCAATCATATCAAGAAGCTACCTGAGCACACTTGAGGGAAATAATTTAGAAGGAAAACAATGTTTCCCAATTGCTTTTCTCTTGCAGATTGAGAGAATTTAGATGTTCTCAACAATAACACTGGACTTTCTTTCTGTACAAAGGTAAATTCTCAGTCCTTCCTAAGAGTATACATGTAGTTATTGGTTACTGAAGCACCAAATAAAAACGAGTGTCCCAGGGTTGGAGAAAGGATGTTAAGAGTCTTGATATATATAGCCTTTCATAAATAAATGGTGAATGCTTTCCTTGGATGCGCGTGTAGTGAAGTGCTGCACGCTGATCTTCAACATAGTCATATCTCTCCCTTTCCGTTCCGCACCACCCAAAATGAAATAATAAAATCCTCCATACCAATTGAGAGGAGAAAATAAAGAAAAAAACAGAAGATCGACTTCCAAGTATTGAAGAGAAACCACGAGCTCCAACAAGTAAGGCATCCACAACTGACTCTGTACTTTAGTCTGGATGTTTCTAGGTTTATTCTTCACCATTCCAGATCTACGATGGAGACACAACATTCAACCGAAAATGGGACAAGAGCAAAGGATCACAGATGATGAATGAGAACAATATTGCATCTAAGAAATTTGCAACATCTCCAACCAATAGGGCACTGCACATATAACTTTAGCTCAATTAATATAGAAGAGATAAATCCCAGTACTCTAGACATCAACTGCAAGTAAAAACCAAAGATGAAGCGAAAAATCAAAGACAAGAAGCAAGTGGGATGCCAATCATATGAAAAATGCCGGTGATAAGAGTACTGTAGCAAAGCGAGTAATAATTAGTCTTTAAGGGTGATTATACTCAACTTCCCCAAGAGAGACAACAGGTCAGTGCATAATATGTCAATGAACCAGAATTCAGTTTTTCAGTTAGGGAGGGCAATTCCAACACATTTTTGTGTAACCCACCCAACCCTACGGGTTCGATCAGTAACTGAAGACCATACAGACCAAAATGGGTTGAACCAAACTGACCAATCAAAATATTAGGTTAGAATGAGTTAAAAACTTAAAACTATGTAACCCAACAGTCAAAAGTAATGGCTTAAAATTCTGTAAGAAGACGGGTTATAAGGAAATTTCCTGCTGGAACCAAAAATGAAAAAACTGTGTTTTGGCACCGTTATTATTAAGAATTTACTTTAGTATCTTTCAAATACTTTTTTAATATGAAATGACTATCAGGTCCTACTTTTGGATCTAAGCTACATCTTTTTTTGATCTTCAATCTCAACCAAATAAAATTTCTTTTTCTTTTTAATCAGAAAAACAATATTTAGGGGAAATATAAATATTTAGGATAAGACAGTATTAAATTTGGATTTACTCTAGTTAATCTCATCATTAATTAACACGGATCTAGTCAAATTCTTCTATTCCTTAAAAGGAGGTAGTTCCGGAGAGGAGCACAATAGCATGAAAGCGAGTGCTCTCGGCGCACGATAGCAAGGCAGTAATTGTGAACTGAGAGTGTTTTCCGATGGCCCGCCACCGACAACCGTCGTATACACATACACCCAAAATAGTAACACCTGATACAGGTGAAACTCAGCAGCTCGCACCTATCACTTTTGGGAGTTTCCTACCTCTGAAATTTCCTACTATTATGGAGGAGAACGATGACAGCAGCGTGGAAGATGTAATTCAATTGGAGAATGCAACTGGGAAGGATACTCCGAAGAGGCGACTACAATTCTCTGATGCTGGTACATCTATGCGTCCTACCCCAGCCGTTCCAGAACCTGTGAGGGGCAATCGCAGCAATGGTAAGACCTTGAACTTTATACCCCCTGTGATTAAGGAGGGTATTCTTACAGTTCAAATTAATGAGGAGGATATTTGCTTGCATGTTCAAGAGTGGGAAACAGCTTTAATAGGCTATGTAATTGGGCATAATCCGTATGAACTGCAAATGACAGAGTATGTCAAGAAGGTGTGGGGTTTTGTTGAACTACCCCAGGTGCTTTACCATGACGATGGGTACTATGTCTTTAAATTTCATACCATTGCTGACAAGGAGAGAGTGATGCAAGCAGGGCCTTACTTCTATGGTAACAAACCTATGATTTTGAGAAATTGGCAATTGGATTTTGAGTTCAATGCTGATATGTTCAGTCAAATTCCAATTTGGGTTAAATTCCCCAGATTACCTGTGGGATATTGGTCTGTTAAGGCATTGAGCAAAGTTGCTAGTGCAATTGGGGTTCCACTGTATACAGATGGATTTACTGCTAAGGCTGAGAAGATCTCCTATGCTATGGTTCTGATTGAGGTGGATATTACGAAGTCTTTGCCGGATGCTATTGTTGTTGAAACTCCCTCTGGGCCTTGGAACCAATCTATTGAGTATGAATGGAGACCGAAATTCTGCAATCATTGTCTCAAGTTGGGGCACATGGATGCTGAGTGTTGGTACAAACACTCCCCTAGTGAGGGTGGAGGGGAGACTGAACTGGTAGGGGCAGAAAAGGACCGTGGTAAGGGTTGGAGGAAAGAGGGTAGAAGAAGAAGGATGGTAACTAAATGGATGCCTATTCATTATCATACTAATGTTAAGGATAACACTGCTATCATAGGATCAAATGCTGAGGTGTTACAAACACCACTTGAACCTGATCCTGGACAAAGAAGTGGGAAGCAACATGTTGAGGAAATCTCACTCATGCAGAATATAAATAATGTGCTGGATGCTCAGATGCATGATAGGAGGAAGAGTGCTGGCAACTATATGCCATCCCTTCCTACATGATCATCTCTACTTGGAACATAAGAGGCCTTAACCAAGGCCACAAACAGAAGGAGCTCAAACTCTTTCTGAATAAACAGAGTAGATATTTTTGGATGTCTTGAAACAAAGGTAAGGAACATAGAGCACCTGCGATAAGAAGAAAACTAGCTCAAGGATGGTTGACTGCACATAATTATAATGGTGATGCCAATGGTATGATCCTTGAGGTGCATGAGCAATATATACACTGTCTGGTTGAAGATCCTGGGGTGAAGATTAGTTTATATGTTACCTGTGTATATGCAAGGAATGAGGTACAGAAGAAAGAGACCCCGTGGCAAGATGTTATCCAGATCACATTACAGCAGCAACTTCCTTGGGTCTTATGTGGGGACTTTAACAGTGTCTTGGGCTACGATAGGTTGGGGTCTCTTGTCACACAGCAGGAGGTTCAGAGACTATCCCCCTATCCCTTATGAATTACATAGGTTTCTTGTTTTCTTTGGAATTGCTAAGTGAAACTAGTTTGGTTGAATGTAGGAGTAGCTTGTCTAGGCTGCTGATGCTATACTTGTACGTTGGTTGGTTATGAATTAAAGCTATACTATTTACCAAAGAAAAAAAATCCTTATATTCCTTGTTTTAACTATATATAAAGGAGGAATAAAAGAAAGCTCAGTAGTAATTAAGAAAAAATAATGATATGATACATTTAAGTTCAAAGTTTTTTCATAGATCTTCTATTGTTCTAAAAATGACAAAATGACAATTACACCATTCATAAAATATGCTTGGTACATGAATCAACTTAAAGCTAGATATTACAAACTTACAAAAATCTAGTTTTGAAAGGTTTGAAGTCCTAGTAAATAGTTTCTTGAAAAATAATGTTATTTGAAAACTAAAAACACGAGCCACTGCTGAATAATATTTTCCAAAAAACTTTTGTAATGTAGAAAGTTAAAGGAATGGAATTAAAAAGTTTAAAGATTTACTTGCAAAAGAATTAGAACAACAGATGCTTGGGTTTGCTTTTCTAATCTCACAACATCCCTATTTATAAGGAGGGAAACAGGTTGGGTTGTTATTTTACACATCTTAACCCAACCCATATGGCATATTGTCCCAATAAAACTTTGGGTGGATTGGGATATGACCAGTCCAAAATTAACCCAACCGACCCATTTACCACCCTTAATTTTTTCTCTGGCACTATCTATGGCTCTGGAAGCCAAGAAGCTTTAACACAAGGAAATAAAGCAAATATGTCAGAATGGAACAGCACTGACGGTCTTCTTTATCAGGAATTCTAGTCAGTTCTTTCAGACGAAAGCAGGAATATCCTTTCTTCTTGCTTCCTTCTGAGTTAAATACTCTGCGTTGGCAATAATACACTTTGATGGGTATTCATATTTGATGGCAAGTTACTCTCAAAAGAAGGCCTACTACTTGCACAGGATAGGGTAATTAATAATTGTCTTCATGATTTACTTACAATTCTTTTAATGATCAATCGGCATCTTCATCATTGTAAATCATGAGCTTGACCCCACATTACCTGAAATGCAGCAATAAAAGCTTTTATTTAGTGTGACATCAGATAAAAGAGTTATGTTAAGAACACAAGTGTTACTCCAGAAAACAAACACTATCGAAGTCTAACCTTAGGTAAAGATATATCCATCAAAATGCTTGACCAACAGTAATTAATTCACCATAGTCCTAATAGACCATAGCACATGGTATGTTAGCCACCAAAAAGCACAAGGCAAATGAGATAAAGTTGAATACTACATTTAGATATAGAATTGAATAAAAATAGTTATAGCTTTCTATATTTGTGAAATCATAGGATTATGAGACTATTCTATAGATATATGTTCACAAGACCCATAACCAAAATGTCCCTTTGAAAGTTTTATTAGAAATTATTACCTAGATGAACTACTTGTATCCAACTTCTAACATCAGATGGCGATAACTGCGCCCACGTATGACTCGCTGCCAAAGATACTGGAGTGAAGTCTTTGACTGCAGTTGGATTCTCTCTTGAACAAGCCTGTAGCACAACGGAAAGAGTAAACACATGTGGATGCTTCTTATTTGTTCTAAAACCAGGGTGAATGACAATGCACATCCTACCATCTAACAAGGCACCTCTGAATACCCCGAGAAAGAGGACGAAGGAAAGATGGATCCCGTTGTGAATACAGTAGACCGACCTAAAAAAGAGGTAAACAAAATTTTTAAGTGTAACAGGAGGAGTGTCAATTTGTTAGTTCTTCCAATATCTTTGTTTCCTGTTTGGACATCACATCTTCTCTTCCGAACGGTGCCTCTTTTATATTCATAGAATTATAGCAAAGTGCAGCAAATATTATAGCAACCGCAGGAAGAAAATCAAATTCAGAACAAAAATGAGAACTGCATTAAAACACAGAGATATCTCAATAGAAAAGGTGTAATTGACATGAGTAGTACCTCTAATAATGCAATAGCAGATGGATCATCAAAAATTTCAAGACTACAATCAGCTAGGTAGTTCACCTGCAAGTTGGAGAAAAGAATAAAAAGCAAGGCAAAAAAAAATGACTAAGTATCTATGATGCTAATGGCTCTAAAACGGTAATCATATTTCATCTACAAAATTTAGGGGACACATTTTGGAATGTCTTCTTTCTCAATTACAAAAGCACAAAAACATGGCATCATAACTTTTGTTTTCCATTTTATCCTTTTACACAGTAATGTACCTAATAAGAAGCCACAATAAGGTCATTGTTTACATAAAGCATTACATAATGAGACAAGTAGACCATCACAAACAGCATGACTCATATATTTTGCTGTTTTATAATGGTCCTTGTGTATTCATACTTCTCGCACTTTTTGATAAATCAGACCAGAGAGTATTGCGAGGAGGCATCATTTACATGATTTCTAAGTGAAGATATAAAACAACAGAGTAGCATGTAAATAATAGGTCTACAATACTTGCACATAGGGAAAGAGAATGAAGCTCTTCACATTGCATAATGTTGTGCAATGCTTGTATAAAGACAGTCAAAGCTAGAACCAGCTTATTAGCTTAAAAACTAGAACACTGTTACCTTTGTCAGATGAAAGATACCCCAAATTCTGCATTCACAAGACACTGAACAAAATCCATAAGTTGAATTTTAGCCCATTGACGACACAATGTAGGATCATCAGAAGATGGAGGGTGTCTCCATGGAGCACCAAAACATAGCTTGTCCTTCAAAATTCTTCCATTTCGTGCATCAACCGCAAATTTCTGTAGAAGTGACAATGCTCTATCCATGGCAGGATTAACTACTGTTACCTAAAATACAGGTAAGAATAGCAGATGAGGGCTTATACTTCATCAAAAAAAATTAAATATTTGGAAGTTCTCATATGTCGGACGTGAAACATTTTCGGAATGGAAAAGTAGAATATTATACAATTACAAGAAGTCAACTCGATTTCATTTGCAGCTGCTTCACACCTACTGTGACTTGGATGTTGTCTTAATTATCTTATGATCCCCAATCCAGTGTTTTTTAGCATTTATTTTTCAGTGTATTGTTTTAAATTTTCTTAAGAATCCTAATTCATGTGGCATCCTTTCAAACTAAAGCACCGACACTACAGACACTTACTCACAAACTCGTGATATCTCAAGGATGCAAATTATTTTAAAAACCCCTTAAATTTTTCTTCCAGGGACAGTCTTTATAATGTATCAGACTACATTCTGGATCAAAACAAATCAAGATGCAAGGCACAACTCTCACTAGATTACGAAATATATAGCTCAAGGATTTTTAACCATATGAAAAGAAGACATTTGAAATTGTAGTGAAGAGAAAATCAACCAAGTTTCCATGAGATAATTCAGCAAATCACTTATTCATCAATTGCATTCACAGGTATCTTGCCTATTCCTAGTTGTAGAGTTGTATAAATATTTTTATGGGAGAGAATTCAAAAGCAATGAGCTTGTAAATACAGAAGGTCCATTAAATAAAATAGCTTGTACAAAAGCTAACTGTGTGACTTTGTACATGAATACATAAGGCAAATAAAACAAGAAATAGTGACTCCCATGCAAGCTCAAATGATTGCAAAGTCCTATGGACCTATAACTTTTAAGTGATAGAAACTGAAGCATGCCTAAATTTTTTATGAATGAACTCAAAGGAAGCATCGTGATCAATATCAATAGATTTAAAAGAAACCCAAGATAAGAGGATTTTGAAAAGTTGGTTTTCCTTTTGTTTTTTTTTTCTTTTACATCTGACTCACAAACTTCAGCTGATACACTTAATGGGGTAAAAACTCCATAACTGAAAAGTTAAAAACCAAAAGCAATATAAATTGTAATTCATTCTGGAACTTACTTGAAGATATGCCAAGTACGCATCCACAATATCCTCAAATTTACTGCTCTTCTCACTCATGACCCTAGATTCCACAAAATATGGGAGTGGCTTAGAATGTGATAATAATTTAGTCGAGGATGGAAACACTATCTTTCATAGTTTTCCACATATGGTAACAGGAAATGACAATCTTTTCCACATTTCTAAGTGGAGAATAAAAGACAATAATAGAGACTTTTTTTAAGAAACTTATTGGCTGACATGTGCACCAATTCGAAGTCGCCTATGGTGCCAGGAGGGCTTGCAGTGAATACGCGAATGGAACCCCCCCTCCCCCAAAAAAAAAGAAAAGAAACTGCTGTGTCTACTTCACAAACTGCTAATGGAACAGTAGCTATGCCTAATCCAGGAACCCAGAAGCCTACTGAACTGCTGCCAAGGTTCACGCCAACGAGGGAAGAACATGGGCTGGGTTGGTAGCAGGGAACAAGTTTGTGGCTACCACCTGTGACTGAAGAAGGGGACATTGTAGTGCATCTTCTCAAGGAGGATATTGAAGCAGAGAATCAGAAGTAGAAGAAGGTCTCATCTGTATGTTGTGGGGAATACTCCTTTCATTGAAGCAATATTTTTTTGATGACCGTGGTGTCAAGGCCAGCTTTCGCACACCTCGACTAATTCCACGGGATACCTGCCGCCTCCCACTAGCAACAAATACCAGGTACACCTTGTGTTTATTGTCTCCGCTAGGAATTGAATCTAAGATCTCATGGTTCTCAACCACTTCATTGACCACTAGGACACACCCTTGGGTGCGTCTATCGTTGGAGAAATTGAGAGATACATTGCAAGCCAGTGTAGTTTTGTCTCAAAGCCTAAGGTACTTTACCAGAAGAATGGATATTTTGTGATCAAAATGAATATCACCGAGGAGGGGAATGAAGTTCTGTTCTCAGGCGGTTTTGAATAATCGACCAATTAACCAAGGCATGGACAGCTGAATTCAACTTTAATGAAGAGATCTTTAAAACCATTCCCCTGTGGATTAAACTTCCCAACTTATCACTGAACTATTGGCGTAAGAAACTTTGAGTAAGACTGGCAGTGGACTTGGTCACTTGGAAGACCACTCTATGCAGATGATAGCACTACAACTGCTGAGAGAATTTCGTATGCTCGGATTTTAGTTGAAATGGGTGTTTCCTCCTTTATTATTTTAATGTTAGGGGAATGAGTAAGGTTTATACACACAAGGAGTCCTTGAGCCTTTTGGTCTGATTTATATAATTTGTGGCACTTTGGCCACTTTTCATTATTTTTTTTTAATGACAAGGGAAACCCGCCGCCGCTACCCTTTGGGTGCGCACAGGGTAAAACCCCCGCTCCTATGCAATAGCTCGCAAACCACATAGGAGAGGTAACCCGCACTAGGCAAGCCCGGTGCGACGAACTCGACCCAGAAGGCAAACCCCTTGCTTTCGCTGACAAGGGGTTTCGAACTTGAGACCTCCAACATGGAAGTCCCAAGCCCAAACCACTTTTCATTATAAAAACCAAAAAGTATAAACAAAAGGAGTTTAAGAAGTTTTGCGCTGATAATAAGGTTGTCTTAAAAGTTGACATTGAAAATAGAGTGAAGGAATGTAATGCTCCTAGAATCATTACTAAATTTGTTGGTCTTGGAGCTGGGTTGCTAATTATAGTGAAGCACCAGGGGGTAGAAAATTGGATCTTATGGAATTAGCATCAGGTAGATTTCAACACTAGGAACAAGGAATCTGAAAATACAAAACCACAGCCTGCTAATGAAATGGCTGTGGAGATTTGCATCACAAGAACAGTCGTTGTGGAAAGATACCATTAAGGCTAGATATGGAATGGAGACAAGGTGGATCAGCAACATAGCAACACAACCATATGGCACCGGAGTGTGGAGGACAATCAGGAATCTATGGCCAAAACTTATAAACAAGTGCACAATTAAGATAGGAGATGGTGGAAAAACTCTATTTTGGGAGGAAGTTTGGGCGGGACAAGCTTCACTTAAAGCTAGTTTCCCTGACCTATT